>PVIU01013303.1:0-56542 GCA_004026605.1 Ondatra zibethicus | reverse complement strand
GAAGAAGAAGAAGAAGAAGAAGAAGAAGAAGAAGAAGAAGAAGAAGAAGAAGAAGAAGAAGAAGAAGAAGAAGAAGAAGAAGAAGAAGAAGAGAAGAGAGGAGGAGGAGAAGGAAGAAGAAGAAGAAAGAATGGGAATGTAACAGCTATTGCTCTGCCTGGAGCTGCTGAGAAAGACTTCCTTTCTTGATGGAGCAGCTGTCAGACCCTGAGCCCTGCACTATCTGTGACTCTGTTCCCTGGTGTGTGGAGGACGATCATGTGGACTGGGTCCTCAGAGAGTCACTGCTTCCTGCAGCTCTACTTTGACTGTCTGAGCAGCCTCACCTTTCCTTGTAAGCTAATGTACATTGAACTTCTAATGTGCAGCACAGGAGCCTTGAAACCCATCAACTAAACCTCTGCTTCTGTTAGAGTGTGTGTGTGTGTGTCTGTGTGTCTGTGTCTGTGTATGTGGGCATGCACATGTGGGAGCCTGGAGAGGCCAGAACAGCATGTCTGATCTTTGGAGCTGGACTCACAGCATCTGTGAGCCACCTGGTGACGATGCTGGGATTTGAACTTTGATCCTCACAATAGAGCAACACTTTTAACTGCTGAGTCATCTCTACAGCCCGCCCTCATTCTGTTTGCATATATACCAACCAAATAAATTTAATTTTGCCTTATTTGTTTTTACTGTGGTTATAAGCATGTGTGCATGCACACAGAAGAATAAAGCTAAATCCATAGTTTTGCCGCATACAAAAATCAACTCCAAGTGAACCAAAACCTTAATTTATAACCATAAATACTAAAACTACCAGAGGGAGGCATGACGAGTGCTCCTCCATGGGTGAGTGCAGGCAGGAGCACTCCAAACAGCTCGTCCATAGCACAGGCACCAGCACAGCAATCAATAATGGGGCTACATGACTATTAAAGTTTCTATAAGTGAGGGAAGCTATGAGCAGAGCAAACAGTCAGCCACGGAATGGGAGACATTCCCATCTGCACTACAGGCAGCAGGATAATAGCCAGAACTTACAGAGAACTTAAAAAGTAATGCAAAAGACAAACAACAAAACCATCAAAACCCAAAGATGGATTCGTAAAATGAGCAGACAGTTCTCAAAAGAAGAAACACAACTTGCTGATATGTGTAAGCGGTTGTTGCTGTTATCTGTTTGTTTGTTTTTTATTTCAACATCCCTAGTCATTTGGAGAGATGCAAACTCAAACAACTTTGAGATCCCAGCTCACCTCAGTCAGACTAGCTAGCAGCAGAAAGTTTGGCAGCAAATGCTGAAGAGTATGCGGGGAAAGAAGAAACCCTAATTCACTGCAGCTAGGAGAGTAGAACTAGCATGGAGATCAGTATTGAGGCGTTTGAAGGACAGAACTACCATAGAGCCCAGCTATGCCATTCCTGGATGTCCTATTAGATTCTGCCACAGAGATACTTGCACGCTCGTGCTTAGTGCTATTTTATTTACAAAAGCTAGGAGATGGAGCCAGTTTAGATGTCCATCAAAATACAAGTGAATAATGAAAACGTGGTCCATTACACAGTGGGACTGCAGTCAGCTGCAAAGAAAAATGAAATCATGAAAATTGCAGTGGATTTGTCTGGAAAGTATAGTATCAAGCAAGGTGATCCAAATTCCTGAAAGACAAAAAAATGCATGTTCTTTCACATACACAGACCCTAGTCTATAATATTTAATGTATATAGTATACATGTTTGTATACAAAAGGATATGAATGAGGATAGCCTAAATAATCAGAAAAGAGATCATCAAGAGAGGGTAAAATAGGTGATGATGAAGGATGGAATGGGCAGAAGGATACATAAGGTATGGAAGAAAAAAAGACTGAAGGGGTAGGTTACCAGGTGGGGTGGGAGTGTCAAGTTATCATGGATGTGGGAGACCAAAGGGAAGGATAATCCCTAAAGTTCACTCTGCTCAAAAAATGCCATGATATTTAATAGCCTGTATGCTGATTTTTAAATTAGAAATAAGGGGCAAAAATAGTAGAGATAATACACAGTAGGCTCTTTTCATTCAAGAAACAAGACCTGTAAATGAATGTATTAAGCCAGGGGAGATCTCTGACGAGAAGCAGGCAGGAAAGCTGAGAGCCACAGTCCAGCTGGAGGCCCTCTCCCGCTCTCCCACCTGCCCGCTGAAGCACCAGGATTGACAGCCTCCCATCCCCCACACATCACAGTCGCAGAACATATAGGCTGCAGAATCTAGACTCCTGCTCAGTCCTCCCTCACACAACACCACTGGAGCCTGCTAGAGCCAGAGGGACCCTAGGCTTTACCTTCCTTCCTAGATCAAATGCACTTAACAGGAATCTACAGGACATTCCATCCAAATGCTATAGAACACACATGGTTCTCAACAGCCCATGAACTTTCTCTGAAATAGATCATATATTAAGACATGAGTCAAAGCCGGGTGGTGGTGGCACACACCTTTAATCCCAACACTCAGGAGGCAGAGGCAGGTGAATCTCTGTGAGTTCGAGGCCAACCTGGTCTACAGAGCTCATTCCAAGACAGGCTACAAAACTCCACAGAGAAACCCTGTCTCGAAAAACAAAAACAAAACAAACAAAAAGACATGAATCAACAAATATGAGAAAGTAGAAATAACTTCTTATATCCTACCCGATCCCTGTGCAATAAGACTGTAAATCAACAGCAAGAGAAACTCTAGAACACACACAAACTCATGGAGGTTAAAAGTCACACTGTGAGATGATACAAAGGAAACCGTCAACCAAGTGAGGAGTCTGCAGAATGGTGGGAAACCCCGCCAGTTACACATCTAGCAGAGGATTGGTCTCTAGACGATGCAAAGGATTCAACAAAGTAAGCATCAAGATAACACAAACCCAGTCAAAATATGGGTCATGAAACAAAACAAAGGTCTCAAAAGAAGAAATCCAAATGGCTAATAAATAGTTTTAAAAGCGTTTGACATCCTTTGCCCCCTCACCCCAGGCAGAATGCCTGTTATCAAGGACACAGAGAGCAGCTGGTACAGGTAAGGATGGGGAAAGGGAACACTTACCCCTTGGTGATGGGAGTGTGAGCTGGTGCAGCTAGCACAGGTGAGGAGGGAAAGGGAACACTTACCCCTCAATGATGGGAGTGTGAACTGGGGCAGCCAGTTCAGGTGAGGAGGGAAAGGGGACATTTACCCCTCGGTGATGGGAGTGTGAGCTGGTACAGTCACAGCCACTGCAGAAATTAGTGTTGAGTTTTCTCTGAAAGCTAAAAACAAAACTACCAAATGACGGACCTATGCCACTCTAGGGCATACAGCCAAAGGTCCTCACATCTTCCTATAGAGAAGCTTGCACATCCATGGTTGTGGTTATTCACAATATGTAGGAAGGAGAATCGGCATAGATAGCCAGCTACTAATGAACACACAATGAAAGTGTGGTTACATGCTCATGTGTGATCACGTGGACCTCATAATATCAATAAAGAAAGTGTTCCCAGTCTATGGTGTAAAAACTAAATTGAGGCTAAATGACTTAGAACATAGAAGAAATTGGTTGTTTAAAGAGGGAACTCAAGCTCCCTTCTTTCTTTCCTTCCTCCCTCCCTCCCTCCCTTCCTTCTTTTCTTCTTCCATGTTTAATGCCATCCTATCATGCTAGAGATCTAAGGTGGGGGACTGTGGAAATAAAGAGGGAAGGTAGACCCCTGTCTCTCAAGGCTCTGCTAGGCACCATAGCTCTTGGATGGTTTCTGTACTCTATCACTTTTATCCAAATCCCATGGACTCCCAAGGCAGGTGATGGAATAGAGTCATCCTCTCAGTGAGGATGGACTATGAGGCTAACAAGGCAGCAGAGTCTTGCTTTGAGCATGCATCTGCAAACACTGAGGCATCTTCCTGTCACTTTCAGTGACCCCCTTCACTCCAAGCTGCTGCATCCTCTCCTCCAGTAAGTTCTGCCATCCATACCTACCCCTGACATTTGGCTGTGGCTCTCAACCCAGTTTGTGTGCCCTCAAGCCCCACATGGCACCCTATCTTGTGTCAGGTTCAGAAGTCCCACCATGGAAATGCAAGTCATATGGGCTTGCCCTTTTACCTAATAGTAAGTCCTCAAAAGTATTTCTATATTAAAAGTCAACATGGAGACATTATCAAGCAACACACACACATTTCTGAAATAAGTCTGAGATTTCCACCCAGCTGTAGCTTAGAATGTTTCAATGAAGAAGTATAAAAGGAACTGAGCAAACAGGATAAAGGGCTTAGGGTGGAATTTCAGAACTTCTCATTTGCCCCGCTTGCCTTGCAGGCCCAGCTCACGGCCATCCCCCCGAAACTACTCAGTACCTTACTGCACCCCTTCATCTTCCTCGTCTCTCTGCTCTCCCTGCAGCCTGGATTCCCTTCTGCTCATTTAAAGATGTACTTGCCTAGCATATTAGTCGGGTCTCTAGAGGAGCAGAACTGCTAGAATATATGAAATAAATATATATATGCATATACACTTGGAGGTGCTGGAGGAAGGGAACTTGTTAGACAGGCTCACAGGCTGTGGAAAGGCCGAGAGCCCACGAACTGTCATTCTGCTGGATGTCTCAGTCATCTGGATTTGGTCCTGGAGCCCTGGAGGATTCTGGGAGAGCTGCTCATCTTCCGCCTACATTGGAATCCTGAAGAAGTTCTCATATTGGCGAAGGATTGCCTCAGCAGTGGGGTAGATAAACTCGCCAGTGAGAGTGAGGGCAAGGGCAAGAATCAAAAGTTCCTTTCCTCCAAGCTCTTTAATGTGGGTTGCCACCAGAATGCGGGGTCCTGACTTTGGGTGGGTCTTCCTCCTCAAATAGCCCAGCCAAAAATATCCCTCAAAGGCATGCCCAGCAGCTCAAACTTATTGATTCCAGATATAATCAAGTTGGCAACCAGGATTAGCTTTCACACCTCCCATGGGGTCTCCTGGGCTCACACTCCCTCCCGTCCACTAACCTTGTCCCAGCTACTGTGTGGACATGTTAGCCAGCTGTGGTATCAGGCCTGTCTCCTGAGCTGCTTGATAAGAGGGGCTGCATCTGCTATATCTTCGTTCCCTCCTGCAGGGACTAGACATTATTCCCAGAGAAGCAAAAACATAAATATAACAAACACTTGGGCTGGAGAGATGGCTCAGAGGTTAAGAGCACTGACTGCTCTTCCAGAGGTCCTGAGTTCAATTCCCAGCAACCACATGGTGGCTCACAACCATCTGTAAGGAGGTCTGGTGCCCTCTTCTGGCCTGGAGGCATACACACAGACAGAATATTGTATACATAATAAATAAATAAATAAATAAATAAATAAATAAATAAATAAACAAACAAACACTTACATCAATGATGTCATTTAGGCCTCATAAAAGTCCCACAAGGAAGGTTTTTACAGACATGAACACTGACACTGAGAGGCTAAGCATCTCTTACAAACCCACACAGGTAGGAAGGACAGCACCGTTCAGACTCCAGGGCCTGTGCTTTCAACCAACACAGTATCTTTTCTTCCACCTCTGAAAACAACGGTGGAGATCATGAAATAACGTCCACAGGTATGCAGACAGTAGAACCATGCCAATGACCCCCAATTTCACCTAACTCTCAAAATCATTAGATATAATAAAATAGTTGTTGATTCAAGTTACTGAGTGTTGTGGGGGGAGGGGTTGTTAGGCTGCAACAGAAAGCCAGACCACTCTTGCTCTAGAACAGTCTGCATACTCCTTATTGGTGCCACGCCCCAATTACCAGGGCTCTTCAAAGTCCTCTGCCATAGTCAAGTGTCTTCCTGTAGGCCACCTCTGAGATTCCCTCCCTCAACACACCCCTGACCTTAGACTCCATCTGCCTTTCTCTTTCTCTCTCCTGTCATTCTTGCCTTCTTCCCAGAACGATCTGTGTCTTTCCAAAGGTACACTTGGAATTTCAGATAACCTCTGATGGTGTAGGAGGTCCTTCTGTTTGTGTGTTGCTTTCATTGGTTAATTAATAAAGAAACTGCTTGGCCTGATAGGGAAGAACTTAGGTAGGCGGAGAAGACAGAACTGAATGCTGGGAGGAAGAAAGCAGAGTGAGAGAGCCGCCATGGAGACGCCAGGTCAGACATGCCAAATCTTTCCCTGTAAGCCACGACCTCATGGTTATATACAGATTAATAGAAATGGGTTAAATCAAGATGTGAGAGTTAGCCGAAAGGAGGCTAGAGCTAATAGCCAAGCAGTGTTTTAATTAATATAATTTCTGTGTGGTTATTTTGGGTGTACGCTAGCCTGGCAGCCGGGACAAAAAGCAGGCCCTCTCCTCCTCCTGTCACTCTGAGATGAAGATGAGGAGAGAAATGACTATAACATTTGAGAGAGTGCCATGTTAATGCTGCCCCCGGTATTTCTTCTCCGTCTTCAGTTCATATATTTGCATAAAAGCCCAAAGATGACCACCAATTTTATGCCACATGTGAGACAGCCATTCACATTCCTCTCCCCCCACAGGAGGCCTTCATTAATACTTCATTCCTTCTGAATTCAATAATAACTGAAATGTATCCTTCGATGTAACATTCCATATTTCATTACCTTTCAGGGACAAAAGTCTATCGTAATGAATAAAATTACTAATGGATGTGGGCTGGTGAGGTGCCTCTGTGGCTAAAAGCACTTGCTGCTGTTGCAGGACAGCCCTGATTCCATTCACAGTACCCTCTTGGTGGCTCACAACTGTGTATAACTCCAATTCCAGGAGATCCATTGCCCCTTCTGGCCTCCTCAGGAATCAGGCACCCTAGACAGACAAACACTCATGCACATAAAATTTGAAGTATTTGTTTAAAACACCTCCCTCCCACTAAGACCCTTTATTAAACTAGTACTTTCCCCGGCCATGATGCAGCGATAGTATCCATCTGTGGTATTAAGTTTGTCCCTAAGCTGCTTGATAATGGGGCCTGTAATGGCTACATTTGAAAAAGGTGTTATTCAGAATGCCTCATAATCGTCAGTCCCCCTGGAAATGCTTTTTCAAGATGGTCTCAAGACATACTACCTCCCTCCCAGCCACGCTATTCTTATTAACAAAGAATGTACCCATCAAAACTAAGATTTTTTCATCCCTGCCTAGCTGGGGTTTGACTAAGCTACTAACCATGTACCAATAGATTCTTAATAATAATTAAAAAAGACCATCTCAAGAAGACAAATGCCACTATTATGAGGCTGTTTATAAAAAAATCCCAAATGACTTCCTGTTTCCTGGTTTAGCCTTCAGGTGCCTGCCCAAATGTGTGCCATTTCCCAGGGGTTCCGGAGGAAGTAGAAGAGCCATTGTCCTTGGGTTTCAATACTCTGTCTTTGTTCTAGGTTTCAGGTGGCACCCAACAGGGAAGCAAAGTCTTATCTTGTTGCCTTACCAAGGTCACTGGTCGCTAAACATATAAAAATAGGACTTTGGTGGAGGTGAGGTGTCACACGTTGACATGCATTTCCCACCCATATGAGGCTTTCCTCCAACCACCTTGATCATACCTTTCTTACATCACTTCCTGTTTGCTGCCAATCTAGACAGACCTATCTCTCCTGATCACCGAGATAACGGCTACCCAGCCCTCCCTACTCCCTTTCTGAAGTCAACACTGACCACTTGAATGACTTTTCTTCAGACCTCCATAGCTCAGTATGTATTAGGTCTGCATCATTCCTAGCTATGCCCCCAAACGGTGGCATGGAGTGGCTTGTGCACTCTGTTGTATTGTTTGCCTTCCCAACATCATCTTTAGGTTTCTGGAGGGAAGAAAGTCTATGTTGTCCATGTTTGGATGAGCCACAATGCTTATTAAAGAGCAGTGTAGACAGAAAACTCTTGATTATCATCTGATAAGCAAAGGGGAAGGGAACCCATCATTCAGTCATCTCTTAATTGTAATAATATTACTTACTATTTTTTTATTTGGGTTACTATTATAATGAAACACCATGACCAAAATGCAAGTTGGAGATGAAAGAGTTTATTTCACTCACAGTTCCATTTAACAGTTCATCATCAAAAGCAGTGAGGGCAGGAACTCAAGCAGGGCAGGAACCTGGAGGCAGGAGCCGATGCAGAGGCCACGGAGCAGTGCTGCTTACTGACTTGCTTCCCATGGTTTGCTCAGCCTGATTTCTTATAGAACCCAGGACCACCAGCCCAGGGATGATACCACCCACAATGGGCTGGGCCCTCCCCTATTAATCACTAATTAAGAAAATGCCCTACAGGCTTGATTACAGCCCAATCTTATGCAGGTGTTTTCTCAATTGAAGTCTCCTCCTCTGAGGTGACTTTGGCTTGTCAAGTTGACATAAAACTATCCAGCGCACTATTATTAAGCTTGCTTTAGAGAGACACGGTGATATCCCATAAGCCAAAAACTTCAAAGAACTCAATAAGCCTAAGAAAGCACGCCTCAGCAGGATATTACACTTGTTTGTGAGTTGGGCAGGCCTGAGCTTCCCTGAGAACCTCCAGGTGGAACCAGAAGGCTTTCATTACCTTCTGGAGTAGGGAAGAGGCAGGATGAGGCACTGAGGTACCGGAAGCGGAAGCAAAATGCCTAGTGATAGGGCCATCACCTCTATCTCACACCCTGCCCCCTCAAGAAAGTCTCTTTTGAGGCAATGACTCAAGTACCACAGGGATGGGGCCTAAGGTTGGTGCTGCAGAGCAGCAGCCGGGTTAGGCAGCGTGTCGGGAAGCCTCACAGGCAGTGTCTGTTTCCAGCCAGGACTCTCATCCAGTTGGTGGGGCTGCAGGCCAGTGCACCGGGGAAACACAGCAGTTCTTCCTAGTTCCCAAACTGGGAAGGGGCCTGAGGGGAAGAAGTGAGATGGGTATGATTGTATTTCATTGTATACATTTATGAATTTATCAAAGAATACTTTTATTCTTCACTCTCTTAGGATGAAGGATATTTTTAAAAAGTCACTCTTACAGGAGCTGAATAGGTGGCTCAGAGGTTAAGAGTACTGACTGCTCTTCCACTAGACCTGAGTTAAATTCCCAGCACACGCGTGGTAGCTCACAACCATCTGTAACTCTGGTGTCATCTGACACCCTCTTCTGACCTCCATGGACAGTAGGCACCCAAGTAGTGTACAGATATACACCCAAACATATAAAATAGTAATAAAAGATGAAAGCTTTACTCTTGCAGAAGTATTCTACTGGGTTACAATCTTTCTGTTCTGTCTTCTGCGATGGTTCCTGAGTCTTAAGTGTGGGAGTGTTTTGTAGATGTATCCGTCGGGCCTGGACTCCACAACTCTGCATTTTGATTGGCTGTGGTTTTCTGTAATGGTCTCCATCTGTGGCAAAGAGAACTTTCCTTGATGAGGGGTGAAGACTGCACTTATCAACGGGAAAAAGAACTAATATTTATTGATTGTTGTTAGGGATCGTGCTGTTCTGGTAAATTAGAGGTTGTTAGATTTTCCTCCAATAACCATGATTTTACTAGCACTGAGTACTTAGCTAGGTTTCCAGGAACAGGCATGTTTTCACTTTTGTTGAGTGGGTCTTAAGCCAAATTAGAGAGCTTTGGTTACCACCAAGCTGCATGCCACTACTGCACCCCGCAGGGCTATTGTTTTGCTGGTCATTTATGTGGTTCATAGGCATCATAGCTGGCTGAGCCGCCTGTCGTTTAACCAGGTGATTCTGATTTGTGCTCAAGTTTACAAACTACTGTACTAAATAATCCTGAGGCACCCATAAGAAAGAGCAGACATTTATTAGAGTGTTCACCCTGGAATCTCACTAACCCGGTG
This sequence comes from Ondatra zibethicus, assembly GCA_004026605.1. Lineage (NCBI taxonomy): Eukaryota > Metazoa > Chordata > Mammalia > Rodentia > Cricetidae > Ondatra > Ondatra zibethicus. Next base: position 46,718 of record PVIU01013303.1, on the reverse strand, counting down.
CCCCTGTAACTGACCATTCTTGTTAATCAATGTAATTTTCAAAATCTTTAATTTTATTTAATTGGCTTAATATTCTCCGTATTACAAGTCCCCAATGACTACTTGATCCATCACTGCTTATTGCTTCCAGTAATTGTTTATAGGGCATTGCATAACCCGAGTTCTCTCATCTCCATTAGCCCACCTGAGCCTCTCTGCAGTCCTACGAGCTACATTAGAGTAGATGCCATGTTAATCATTTTCCCAGCTGAGAAATAACTCTCAGATACTACCTTGTGTTGTGCAGTTACTTATTTCTGTAAAAAGTATCTAGTGTCTCACCCTGTGAGGCAGTGGGATAAGCGTACAGAAGACAGAAAAGGAATTTGTGGCACAATTCCAAGTTAAAACAAGCGGTCCCATTCAGAGCGGGTCAGTCCCTTAAGGCTCTGGAAGATCCATGAACAAAGTCGACACAGGCGGCAGAATAGGAAACCGCGAGTGTGGCAGAGGCAGGCTTCATAACTGCTCAAAAGCACATTTAACCAGATATGAGAGGAGTCTCTCCCGGAGCAGAAAGGAAGTTTACAGTGACCAGAGAGCGGAAGACGTCATAGCTGTAGCTGGAGTCTTGGTGGGATCCACATTTACCACTAAAAGTGACCTTGGGGGATGTCACATATCTGCATTCTTTAGTGACCTATCTTGATATCACAACATTTACTTGGTATATCAAACATTCATGTTAGTGGGATATTATTAGACACAGCTTCTGACTGTGGCCCCAGGGTTCTCACACTCCTGCCTCGGTCAGTTAGGTGCTGGGTTACAGCCTGTACTGCCACACCCGGCTGGCTATGGTTTGCCAAACACTAACGTTAACTTTTCCTTTCTCCAAGCAAATGTGAGGACCTTAAAGCACTTTTCCTTCACTCACCCTCTCATGATTTACAAACTAACGTTATCAGACTTTTTTTTTCTTTCCCGAGACAATGTTTCACAAAGTAGCCCAGGCTGGCCTCAACCCTGTGACCTCTCTGCCTCAACCTGCACAATGCTGGAATGGTAGGCATGAGCCACCACCTCTGGCCTGAGTCTACATTTTAAGCCTAACTAGAAAGCAAGGCACGGTGGCTCACAATTGTCACCCTAGCATTTAAGGGGCTAAGGTAAATAAACAAATACTGTTAGACATTACTGTTTCTGTTTTCGTCACTGTAGCCATTTGATAGTTTCTATTTTCATCCCTCTTCATTTTCCTCCAGCTCCAAGCTTCCATCTGGGATCACTTTCTCTCTACTTAAAGAATATCTCACAGAGTTTTCTTTAATATATGTTTTCCAGCAGTCCTTCTTCCTGTTTGCATGTGAACGACTTCATTTACCAACATTTCTGAGAGGTCTTTCTACCCGGTGCAGAGTTCTACATTGGCCATGGATTTCTTTCAACAAACGAAAACATTCTACTGTCTTTCCATTTCCACTTCTTGTGTTTAGGAATCAGCCCTCTTTCTGTTTTCTTCTTCTGCACCCCAGTCTGCTTTCAAGGTTCCCCACTTTGCTTTCGATCTTCTGAAGTTTGACCATGATGTGTCTAGATCTGAGTGTCTTAAATTTATCCTGCTTTTATCAGTTTGGGGAAATTCTTAACCATTTTCTTTCCTCAAAAGACCCATCCCACTCCCACCCCCTCCTTCTGTCCCTTCCGTTTGGGACTCTATTCACATATAATACACATTACAGGAGGTTTTGACCTCAGTCATACCTTTTGCCCTCTTTCTGGGCTCTGTCTGCATAGTTACTTCTTGATCTACCTTCCTATTCTATTGTTTACTGGTAAGCACATTTACTGGGATCTTCATATCTGTTATTATCCTTCTTTGAATTAGAGAGGCTTTGGCGTTTATTCAAGCTAAACAACTATTTTTGTAACTTAGAGTCGCTACTGAACTCGTTTGGCCTCTCATATCCTCTAACATGTAATAAGCAGAGCTGCTTTCAGGTCTGGGCATGGCAAGCCTACATCAAGCATAAGCTGAGCACACTTGAGCACTGGACCCGAGTTTGGCTCTGTGCTCCAGATCAAGAAGCTCACGGCTCATCTTCTGCTAATGGGAGTACAAACTGGTCCAGCCACTGCAGAAATCAATATGGAGATTTCTGGAGAAACTAAAATTAAAACAACTATATGAAGCAGTCGTACCTCCCCCCCTTGGTGTGCAAAAGCGAAGGAATGCATAAGAAAAATGTGGCATATGTATAATGGAATTTTTCTGCCTTTTTTGCTATTTAAAAACAAGTGGATGTGTGTGTACAGGTGTGTGAGGATGCAAGCATCCATTTGCACAAGTATGGAGGCATGAAAAAGATGTTAGGAGTCCTCTATTTCTCTCTACCGTATTCCCTTAGAACAAAGTCTTTCATTAAACAGTTGAATATGGCCACTCTTGGCTTTTACATGGGTGCCAGGGATCTGAACCCAGGTCCTCGTGCTTGCGTGCCAAGCCCTTTTGCTCACTGAGCCATCTCTCAAGCCACCACAATGCATATTTTTCAGCCATACAGAATGAAGTAATGTCTCACTAGAAAATGGATGCTAACTGGTGATGATCACTAAGTGAACTAAGCCAGTCTCAGAAGACACGTATGATATTGGTTCCTTCATTTCTGGTCCCTAGATGTTTATATAGCTATGTAGAAGTGAAGCTGACTAGGAGGAGGAGCGAGGGGCTAATAGGAATGAGGGGGGGAGAAGGGAGGGGATGGGGATTTGGGGAGGAAATACAATCCATGTGCAGCATATGCAGTGTGAAATGTAACAATTGGCCAGGTGGTGGTGGCACACTCAGAGGCAGAGGAGGCAGATCTCTGTGAGTTCGAGGCCAGCCTGGTCTACAAAGCGAGTTCTAGGACGGACTCCAAAGATGTCTTGAAAATGTAACAATTAATTCAAAGTGAAATTAGAAAAAGAAGAGGAAGAGGAGGAGCTTGAGGGTCCCCGTGCCCCGGTCCATGTGGGTTCTTGTTTATCGGTGTCTCCCTCACCTCATTTGCTTGCTTTTAGTATGATTCGGGCATCAGATTTGAGAATGTATCTATAGAAACTATTTGAGACCTTCGATAGCATCTTCTTGAATGTAGGATCTTTATTTGCTCTAGTAGAGCATCTAGGGGGACTGCAATCTACAATACCCTTGCTCTAAGTTCAAGGCTTCAGACTTACCATTAACCTCAAAAGCTAAATGAAAGCTAAGGGACTAAGGCTTTCTTTGACAGCAATTTACTTTGAGTTTATGTTAGATCTACAGGACAGCCCGGCAGGGTCTTGATTCTCAGTGCCAAGATGTTTTTCAGAGACCCCTACACCACAAAAGAAAGTGAACAATAGATTCCAACCATTGAATACCAGCCACTACCCATTTCTCAGCCTCCCCTTCAGATCAGCAAATGCCCCTTGGACAAAAGTCATCATAAATGCCAAGTAATGCCACACCACACAAGTACTTCTAATCCTAGTTAAACCCGTGGCATTTCACAAGGCAGGCAGCATTGTCTGATTCGTTTAATTGCTTCCTTGTTGAGGAGCCTCCCATTCCACCTGCAGAGCCAAAAGGAAAGGGAAAGCTGACCATCAACACATTCGCTCCCACCCACTGTCCCTGCCCCAGGGGCTACCCCTAGCCATGCTGGGCCATGGGGAAGTTCAGAAGGCAGGCCACACTGAGGAAGCCAATGGAGCTGGTTTCCCAGCTGCCTGCCTTCCACACCTGCAGGTGCTGGAGCCTCTGCTGAACAGGGTCGGCATGCGGAGGCATGAGGTCGGGCCTGCTGCTTGGCCAACACGACACCCATCTTCTGCCTCCTTTCTCTTTCAAGTTCTCTACTGTGAAGTTGAAACAAGCTGTCATTCACTAGTCCACTGTCCCTGCATCTTCCAGTGGCCATGATTCGGTACTGGACAATGAGGTACAATTTGGCAAATTGGTAAGACAGTTCTGGGAAAGTTTTAGCTTTCCTAATAAGAACCCCCAAAGATAGACGTGGTGATGTACACCCGCAGTCTCAGCATTCTGGAGGCAGAGGCAGGAGAAGTACAAGGTTGATGTCAGTCAGTCTCTGTGGATGGAGGAAAGGAGAGGAGAGGAGAGGAGAGAGGAGGACAGGAGGGGAAGGGAGGGAAGGGGACAGAAGAGGAAGTAAAGGGATTAAAGGTCCCCAAGTAAACACTGTAGGTACTCTCAACCTAGAGGGAAGACACAATTCAATACAAATGAAATCTCAATGTCAAATGTTAGAGAAGCCTTTAAGAACATGACAGATTTTATTTACTCTATTATTCGAAGTAAACCCCATATAACACATAAAAATCAACTTCATTTTAGGGACAACTGTCACCCAGAAACTGCCCCCAAATGTCCCCTCTACATCTTCAATAATGTGTGGTTGGCGTAGCTCTGCAAAATGATTTGACACTTGAAGATGCTGGGGTCTCCTTGGCAGAACTGAAGCCGCTTGCTCCGGGAGATATAGTAAGTTCGAGTTCTTTAAGGAAACGCACATCCTCAGGACCATCCTCACTGGTCTGTTTCTTCACAAACAGATAAAAGACAGGCGTGAATCATTCTGTGTTACACTGTATAGCAGTGTGTTACACTGTATAGAGTATGTTACACTGTATAGCGGTGCGTTACACTGTATAGCGGTGCGTTACACTGTATAGCGGTGCGTTACACTGTATAGCGGTGCGTTACACTGTATAGCGGTGCGTTACACTGTATAGCAGTGTGGTGGGCAGAAGAGACTAAGCATGAGCAGAAGCAACCGAGGCAAACTGAATGGAAGACGTGGTCATAAGAGAAATAAATTTCAAAGAGATCAGTGGTTCCATTCCCAGGAGACATTTGGCAACACTGCTTTGGACGTCACAGCCTAAGTGGGATGTAGCGGCTAGTAGGCAGAAACCAGGATGCTGCCAGAAGCCTTCCCGTGCACAAAGAAGTCCCCAAAGCATAGAATTATTTAGTCGGTAATGACAGTGGTACCCAAGTTCAGAAAACCTGGAGCCAATGAGAAGCCACACAGAGTGTGAGCGGATGTACGCAGGTAGAAAGGAACGCTGAGACTTGAGAGCAGAGCCCAGGACCCTATCATCTGCAGAACGAGCCTTCATCAGTGATAACTATTTGGTGAATGAGTGAATACTGGCCACCCCTGAATAGAGGCCCTAGCTCTCTGGCAGAAATAAAGAAAAGAAGAGACGCCCTCAAAGCATCAAAGTCTTAAAGACCCGCTCAGCTTAGTGTAGAGACACAACTCAACACAACCAAAATGTCCCTGGCACTTTCTTCTGAGCAGAGGCAAGAAAGTCGTCTTCTCAGAGTGAGGAAAGAGGTCAGCGTAGCGGCATCGATATTCTTGTTCTGATCACCTCTGCTAGACCTTCGCCTTGTCCAAAGATTCACAGAGCGATGGAGAATTTACCCAGCTCAAACTCACCGACATTCTCATAGCCTTTCTGTTCTCAGTTCTCACACACACCTGCGCTCAGTGTCTTGCTTCTTTAAGAATTACACAAGGGGCCAGATGTAACCCCCAAGGAGATGGCAAGTGGCGGGTGGGTACTTGGAAACTGTATCCTGTTTTATATCTTGGGGACTCATAGTTCAGGCCAAACTCCTACCCCCACACATGTGACTAGAAGGGAGGATGTGTGCAGCTTCTGGTTCTCCCGTTGTTTAACCCGCACCCCCAGGATAGACCCTCACGCCCTCCCCTCTTCTTCAATGAATTGTAAGTATGAGTGGGCTCATGTCCATTGCACACTTATGTGTACACATCTCACTGGAGGGCGTGATGGATCCACTCGCTCCCCCAACTTTGCATTTTATTGTACGGAAAGAGTAGTCAGTGGAACAGCAAATGTGAACTCAGATAAGCCTCGAGGTGTGTGGTTCAATAAAAAACAGTGTATCCAAGGAACAGCAAAGAATTAAACAATGATCAGAGGACCCAAAGCCAGGACACTGGCCGCAGTGGACCAACTGAACTCCACCCTGTCTTATGATCCCCAACCCACCCCAAACCCAGCCCTGTCCTACCCTACCTACCCCCTCGTTCTGTCTCTGCTGCCCTGTCCCTTGACTTCTTCACATTTTCAGAAGATTGACTGTCAGTCCCTGACATCCCAGGCTAGTAAAGCTCAGGGGGCTACTGCTCCTCATCTCAGACTAAAGAAGAAAAGGGGACAAACTCATTCTGGCCTCTGGGGTGAGGATGAAAGTCTAGCTTTGCATGGTGCTTGTGATGGCATATGGATGGGTTCTCCTCTGAGACTTCTGAGACCGCTGAACATCCGCCCTCTTAGGTCACCTTCTCCCCATTCCTCAGAAGAATGACAGCATCCCAGATGTTCAGGATCACAGAAGTATAAGACAGTGTATTTAAACCCTGGACTATCCCATTAAAGAAACTGGGGCTGTAACACCCCTAAGCAAGAAAAATAGAAAGTGGGACCAAACAACACCAAAGTATTAATCATGTGGAGACCTATTAATGTTGTCATTAATAGATTTTAATAAGGGTGGGTGGGAAAATAGAAGTCATTCAGCTGGATACAGATGTATACAAACAGGCAAAGCTGGACAGGAGGCCTGGAGAGTCATCCCCTAATGGTGTGGAGATGGATGTCTGCTGTCTCAGCTACTTAGAAAGCTGATCTTGAGCCCAGGAGTTTGGAGACAGCCTGGGCAATGTAGCCAGACCCCTACCTCAAAGTCAAAGTTAAATATCTAGAGTCAATATACAGAGACGCTGATGAGCAAAGAGCGCCATGGGTCAGGTCCTGCTAAAATCTTAGCCATGGATAAGGTAGTTACAAAACAGAGACAACAGAAAAAGAGAGCAACGTGGCTTCTGCAGTGCCTGATTCTGAGCAAAAACAATTCCTTAAAGCCTGGGAAGGTTAACTTTGGAAGGCAGTGATCGCTTCCCTCCTGCTTTAAGTAGATCGTAAAGTACGGTAATAAACAGATAAATACAGGGGGAAAGAAAGAAAACATTCCATACCTAAATAATTAATGAAAAAAGGTCATGAATTTGAAGGAGAGAAGGAAGTGGTATCTGAAAGAGTTTGGGGGAAGGAAAGGGATGGAGAAATATAATTATATTATAACCTCAAAAGTAATAAGAATGTTAAAATATTTCTCTTTGAGTGGGGGAATTACATTATTTTACGTTTTGTTCTCTTTTGGGCATTTCTGCATTTCTGTCTTTTATACTAAATATATGTTGATTTTATAACTACATATATATGCTCCAAAATTAATGACAATCCAAAATTAGAAGGAGGCACTTTGAAAGTTAAAACTTAAATTCTAAGGCTGGTGTAAAAAAATCCCAAAGTCCATAATGAACATGATTTATGAAGCAAGTACCCAGATAGGCCAGTAAAGGTATTTTCAGACATGGTCAAAAATCAAGGAAGGGAAGGCCGATGGCTGGGGATGAGGCTCTAATCATTAGGGTTGGCACAAAGGCAACAGAGCTTCTCAGAACCACACAGCTTCACAGATTCCCTGAGGAATACAAGCGTAGCATCAGAATAGAGAACTCCTGCATGCAAGTGACAAGACAGACACACACCCCAGTGTAGGGATTACAGGCACACATTACCGATGACCAGCTTGACTTGTCATTTTCCAATACACATCTAAGTGGCCTTAAACTTACTCTAAGTAATACTTGATAAATTACAGGAAACAGGACACACAACAGGGGGTGTAACTCGAGAGAGACAAGCAGCATTTTGAAAGACCCTCTGGGAAATCCCCAGTGATCCCCTGACTCTCTGAGGTCCCCTGACTCTTCCACACAATGCTCTTCCTTCTCTAGGGAAGCCAGTTTGAATGGAGGACAGCCACTGTCTCCTGCTCTTCAGCAAGTCACACCAGGCCTCTGTGGCAAGAGATCAGCTGTGAATGCATCCCAGGATGTCAGCTTCTGGTCAGACCCTGGACAGCCCCTCCCTCCCCTGCGAGGGAAGAGTAGATGACGTCTGTGTGCTGGCCATTGTCCTCAGAGGGCAGAGGGCAGGGCAGCCTCAGTAGACCTCTGACCAACAAGGAGTGCGAGAGCGGAGCACAGGAATAATGCTGTCAACAAATCATAGTTCTTATCAATAATAAAAATCAGGACAGCTTCAGTAGGCCTCTGACCGACAGGGAGTACAAGAGCGAAGCACAGGAATAACACTGTCAACAAATCATAGTTCTTATCAATAATAAAAGTCAACTCTGACTAACTGAGTCAAAAAAAAAATGACAAAGGACAGAAAGGCTGGGCGACTAGGTGTGGCAAGGGAGACCAGGTGACAGTGCAGACCCAGAGGACACCGGATCCCTCTCCGCCTTCAGTGAGGAATCCCAATGCATCCCCCCCAGGCTCACAGTTCAGGTGGGATCCTCCACCTGACCCAGCGTTGGTCTCAGACCTACCCTGAGCTAACCAGCTAAAGAGGAGAGCTGGCCCTTGGAACATGAGCGTTCACCTCCTCCCACTAGGTCCCACACACTCGGGGTTTCACCCCAAGAGAGATGGAACTGACAAGCAGACACAGAGAACACAACAGAAAGCAGGACAGAATTTCTGCATCTATGTTCACCGTGGAAATTGGTCTACAATTTTCTTTTCGTGTCTTGTTTTGTGTTTATCTGGTTTTGTCATGGAAATTCAGTAAAACAAGTTTGGTAGCATTCCTTTATTTTCTATTTTATGGAATAGCTTGAAAAGCATTAGTATTAGTTTTTTTAAAAAAATGTGTTTATTATTATGCAGTGTGTATGTATGTATGCAGAGAAATTATATCTATAACTTATACACAGTGGAAATGCAAAGTACCAACCACTTTAGAAAGACACCTGGTGCTTAACAGTCCCATTTCTGGCAATACTTCCTACAGAAATAAGATCTCTGCAATGGGTGGAGGAAGACTTAACCAAAATGAAAGATGCATTAAAAACCTACGATCTTGCAACTCAAGGAAAAAAAATACTACTAAAAGGGATAGTAGGACACTGGTAACATGAAAGAACAGGGTGGGGAATGCTCCAGGTTAAAGGTTTAAATGGAGATGAGGGCAGGGAGATAGAGGATAGCAAGGAGCTAGGGGTGAAAAATCAAAACTAGGGCTGCATGAGACACTTTGTGGAAAAATCTACTAATTTTTAAGCGGGTTTTAAAATCTGCAAGGGGAAACTTGAGCAGAGGTGCCATGCATGGATGCATAACAGCAATGCTGGCAGCAACCTGGGTTATCGGATGGTAATCTCAGCACCAGGCATGGAATAACTCTGAGTTACTGGTAGGGAGATCTAAGGGGCACCCCCAGAAAACCACAGGCTGTTTCCATTGCTCATTTGTCCACCATAACTAAATGGTAAGATCCCATTGCTGGATCTATACTATAAACTTTGGTGGCAGGACGTTGAGAAATCAGAATTAACCTGGCCAGTAAAGTCCCTGCTGGCTAGCACTGAAAGAGTTGGAAAGTGTTGTGCGGGCTGCTGGGTAAGGAAAGACACCAATGGCTGTATCCAAGGCCAGACCCTGAACGCTACGGTACTGATCTTCCAGGCGAGGTGTGCCCGCTGGTGCAACAGCGGCATGACTGTTACTGGGTAACCAACCACTTTCTGATTAGACATGAGGCTTTGCTCCACAAGAGAAGTTTCATGTCTGATACCATAAAATGGGTCAGATGCCCTTGACTGGGGAGGTCATAGGCCCTAGAGGGGCCCTCTAGGGTGTGCTCTGCTAAATGATCATGTTGTCAAATTATGTTTGTGGGTGTAGAGCTGCTAACACTGGTCAGTCTGAGTGGATTCTGAGAGCTAACACCAGTGAGAGCATATGAATTGGTGGGTCCTGGTGTTATATATTTTATTGATATGATATTTATATGTTTTATTTTTCCTCCTGGAGAAAACCCTATCAGTATAGTGTTAAATCTAAGATCCTGGTGTATACTTATTATATGTGTTTAATAAACAATTTTCATTCAAACATATTGTGTACTTTGACCTTATTCACCTCTGGACTCCCTTTCCTTCCTCCAGCCTTGCTTCCTGTTTCACGTCATATGTATACACGATTGTATGTCTCTCCATAAAATTTAGGTTCCAAATATGAGAATAAAACATGGTATTTGACATTCTGAGTCTGAATCATTTCCCTTAATATGAGCTCCATTTCCTAAAAACATCATCTCTTCATCCTTGTTTATGGTCTAAAACTCCGCTGTGTGTGCTGTGATGGCTCTGCCTGGATGATACCAGCAAAGAGGGAAGCTTCAACTGAGAATCTGCCTACATCAGAATGGCCTGTTAGCAGGCTTGTGGGGCTTTTTCTTGATTGCAGATTGATGCAGGAGGATCTAGCTTACTGTGGGCAGTATCATCCCTGGGTACAGATGCAGGAAAGCAAGCCAGAAAGTTCCTCCATGACATCTACTTCAGTTCCTGCCTCTAGGTTCCTGCTCGAGTGATGGCTATGACATTTAAGTATAGGACAAATAAATCCTTTCCTCTCCCCAAGCTGCTTTGGATCATGTTGTTTATTTTAAAAAAAGTAAATTAGTTTATTCAGTCAATAGGAAAAATGAAATCGTGAAACCTGTAGGCAAATACATGGAGTTGGAAACAATAAGCCTGGGTGAAGTAACCCAGACCCAGAAAGACAAGTGCTGTATGTCTCTCTCATTTGTGGATGTTAGCTTTGAATCTTCCTATATGTGTGTTTCATTTGGAATGTCTATTGAAGTCAAGAAATTATTAAGAGCTTTTAAAATTATTACTAATGGAGACTGGGCTTTCAAAGGACAAGAGACAGAACACAGTTGTATAAAAGCTTAAAGGAGAATAATGGAACAGGAAGGATTAAACTGGGGTCAGGGGATGGGAGGGCAGGGAGAGGAGGGAATTCAGGAAAGGATACAGGATACAAAGGATCTTTCAAAAACTTCATATGGAAACCTGCATATTATTCTGCATAAAGAGAGAACGTGTGTTAAAATGAAGTTACCTTATCATAGAGCAACAATGCCCCTTCTACATAATACAGGCTAATATATAAAAAGCCCACTGCCACGAACGAGTTACCTGTTTTGGAGTTTGGTCAAGTGAGGTGTCAGACACTCAGGCATTCCAGGATATTGCCAGTGCTCTTGTCCATTCTCCAGAACTTAGAACCTGACAGTAGGACCCCATTGCTGAAGACACCACATACTTAAGTCACTGAACATGGAGAAGTCAAGCTGGTACTCACCGAGAAACCTCATCTCCGCTGGCTAGCTTTCATAGCACTAGAATGTGTATGCACACTATCAGTGGAGAAAAGGAACCATTAGCCTTATGAACCCCACAACTACAGCAATGACTGGCCTAGAAAGGCATGCCTACTGGCACAGTAGCGGCGTTGATAGGAGTAACCAATCTCTGTCTTTATTTTAATTTTTTAATTTACTTTTATTTGCATTGGTGTTTTGCCTGCATGTTTGTGTGAGGGTGTCAGAGATCCTGGAGTTACAGACAGTCGTGAACTGCCATGTGGGTTCTGGGAATTGGACCTGGGTCCTCTGAAAGAGCCCTTACCCACTGAGCCATCCCTCCAGCCCCAACCTGATGAGGGATTTTTCTCTGTATTCTGTGATTACCATTGGTTAATAAAGAAACTGTCTTGGGCCTGCACAGGGAACAGAGCTAGGTGGGGAAAACTAAACGGAATGCTGGGAGGAAGAAGGCAGAGTCAGAGAGAAGCCTTGTAGCCCACTGGAGACAGACGCTGAGAACTTTAGCCGGTAAGCCACAGCCACATGACAATACACAGATTAATAGAAATGGGTTAAATTAATATGTAAGAGTTAGCCAATAAGAAGCTAGAGCTAATTTGCCAAGCAGTGATTTAATTAATACAGTTTCTGTGTAATTATTTCAGGGCTAAGCGGCTGGGAACAAACTAACGGCCTCCATACTACACCAACCAATCACTTTCTGATTGGATTTAATTACCACTCCACAAGATAAAACCCATACCTGGCACCATTATCAGGGCCCGAATGAACCTGTAACTAAATAGGTCATAGGCCCTAGGGAAGAGCCCTGCTATTATTATTCTGCTACATGGGCACAGTGCTAAACCAGCTCCTAATGACTTACTACTAAACCCATAGATGAATGCTTCTCTCAAGTCTCATCAGAGAAGTTTCATTTGGCAGCGGATGGTAATTAACACAGAGAACCACAATAGGTCCACGTGCAAAGAATAAGAGCCTATGAAAAGCTCAGCCCTAAACAAAATATCTATATCACACCTTCTTTTCCCAAAGTTCATGGGTCTCTTGTAGCCCAGACTGGCCTTGGACTCTTGATCCTCTTGCTTACATCTCCTGGATGCTGGGATTACAGAGGAATGCTACCCCATGTTTATGATTTTTGGATCACACCCTCTCTTACATTGCATTTTGCTTTATTCCCCCTCCTTTGGCCCCTTTGGGAGTGGAGTGGAAAAGTACTTTGGTTGGTTGGTTTGGTTTGAGACAGTTGCAAGGCTGGTCTTGAATTCATAATCCTTCTCTCTCAGGCTTCCTGTGTGTTAGGATTATAGGCCTGTGCTACTTTGCCTGGCTCTTTTCTCATCCCTAAGCTCCTTGCTCCTGTTCTTGAACTGTCTTAACCACAAGACCCTAATCCTCAAGACAAGTGGGTGTAGGACAACGTGCTTCCCTCTGAGGTCAATGACTACAACTGAGGCAGGGCTTAGTCCAGGGAAGGAAGCCAGCTTCCAGAACTTCAGGTAGCAACTTCAGTTCCCAGAGGAAGATGTGAGCACACCTGACCTCCAAGCACCTGACTGCCAGCTAAAGGCAGGGTCCTCACCGGGAGCACACTCAACAGGAATTCTTTCCAGGTCCATCTAACCCTTAGCTCGATGGTAGAGGATTGATGGAGAGCAGTGGAAGGTTTCACTCTCCAAAACCCATTCTTTCCTGTCTCTGACTCCTGGTCCGCATGGCACTCCTGTGATGAAGGCCGATAAGGCGGACTGGCTCATCCCTAAAGATTTATGGAACAAGAATGGTCCTTCAGGAGCATAAGCTATGGCCAGAGTGTTATTCAGAAGAGAGCGGTGTTATTTTAATGGGGTCCTCTTAACTGCCTCAAAGCTCTTAAATGCTGGCACAGAGCTTTGAAACCTGGGTCCCTCCAGCCACTCACAAGTAGCCAACCCCCCACCCCAATAACCCCTGATAGGAGAGATGTAAACATAGTAAGGCCCAATGGCACTCAGAACTTCTAACCTTTCCCACCGTGGTCCTAGAACCTCCTTCCATGGTTCAGCCCCAGCCTCACTTGCGTGACTGAGTGGCTTGACTCAGAGTGTCTTCATTTGCTCATTTCTAATCGCATCCTAGGATCTCGCACCCTCGTGATGTTAAATAAGAGTGAGCCGGCGATGACGCCCAATGAGCAGGTAAATAAATCAAGGTCATACCTTTCCCAAATAAGAGTCCGTTTGTTATAAATCTAGTCAACTCACAGCCAGACATTAGTCTGATCACTTGGTCACTTCCTCCAGTCTCCTAAGTCACCGTGAGTCACTTCATGGGGGCTGGCTTTGTTCACCATGAGTCACCGTGTTTGTATACACAGCCATTATTTTCTCTTATCTAGAGAGGGAAAGAGTGTTGTAATTTGAAAAGCAATGGCAGAAATCTCCCACCAGCCATACATTGTATCTGAAAACCCACCACCGGGGGTATTTTTCTGTGCAGTGACCCGTCATGGAATATCTGGTGGATCCAGAACATTTCACTGCATGGTATTGATCCATCTCAGGGGTTATCAGAACCTGGGTGGGTTAAAGTGCTTGCCATGCAAACCTGACAGCCTGAGTTTGGTCCTCCAAACCCATAGGTAGGATTAGGTGGCTTGCCTCCATAATCCCAGAGAGATGGGAGATGGAAACCTGGTGGCAGAAAGAGCAGGTTGTCTTCTGACCTACACACATACACACACACATACACACAAGCACACACACGCATACACACAAGCACACACACACACACACAGAAATTGGATAATTCTAAAATTAAAAAAAAGTCAGGATCTGAGCTGGATGCAATGCACACCTGTAACCCCAGTGCTCAAGAAGGTGGAAAGGAAGATGGTGAGTTCAAGGTCAGCCTGATCTGCATGGCCTCGCCTGTCTCAAAAAGTAAAATAACATAAAATCAGTATGTGAACTGAGTTCCGTCTGAGTATAGCTGAGTAATCCCTGACTGCACCAGCTTCCTGGAGATGGTAGCTACACACTTGGGGATAGGAGTGGGGTAGCCTGGGCCCTGGGTAGCTACACACTCGGGGATAGAAGTAGGAGGGGCCTGGGCCCTGGAATATTAGAAAGCAGACAAACGCTGTAGGGAAGTATTTCTGTAGTTTGTTGACTTACCATCCTTCAGAAGGGTTCAAACGTGGTAGAACTGAGACACACAATAGCTCCAGTTTCAGTTCTTTTAAGGAATATTTACATTGATTTCCAGTTTGCAATTCCACTAGCAATGAGTAAAGGTTCCAATTTATGACCTCATCTTCTACACTTACTATTCTTCTACAGTTAATATTGTTACACACACACACACACACACGTCTCCTGTGTGCATTTAGCATTGCTCTTATGTACATAGCTAAGGTCTGATCACTTGGGATTGAACAGCCTAACAGAGGGCTGCTCATCCCTGGAGAGTTGGGTTTCCCTTTCTCAGAAGCCATGGATTGCCTGTAGCTCTCAATCTAAGAAGGGAGTCTTATGAAGATGCTCACCCACGTTGGCGCGCTAACTAGTGTTCTCATTATGGTGGTCTTGCTTAGGCATCCATATTGTTGAGATTTTGCGGGTGCATTTCCACTATCGTTTCCAGAAGACACTACCTAGCAGCAAACATCCTGATCCTCTTGCTCTTACAATCTTTCTGCACTCTCCTTCAGGATGTTCCCTGAGCCGTAGATATGGAAGCTGCGTTGTGGATGTATCAGCTGGGGATGGACACCCTATAGTCACCTTTCTCTGCATTTCGGCCAATAGTAGACTACTGGCGTGGTCTCGATCTGCTGTAAAATGAAGCTTCTTTGATGAGGGGTGAAAACTACACTTACCAGTGGGGCTAAAGAGCAACTGTATTTCGAATACAATTAGTTATACAATACAGTTAGAAACTGGATTGCTTTAGGAACATAGTAGTAGCTGGTTCCTCTCTAAGATCTATGCTTTCTCTAGGATCTAGCTGATTAAATTTCCATTCCAAGGTAGGAATACCCTCCTATTGAGTGGGGCCTTAAGTCCAACTAGAGAGCTGTTGATTAACTCCAAGATAAATGTGCCACTATTGCACCGTACCCTGCCAGGTGAGTCAGTGTTGGGGCTTTTAGGCGTTAGAGCTGGGTGGGAATATTGATTGCCTTTCTCCCTTGGCAGCTGGCATAGCTCCTTCTGCTACTGTGAGAGATAGTCCTCAGTGAGGAGGTTTTCAGGTCAGCTCCGGGTCTATTCCTCCAAATTCTGCGTTCAGCATGTGCATATCTGCAGCAATAAAGCTTTGCCTTCGAGTTCTCAGAGGCAGCCAGGGGAAACGGCCTATACTGCTTTGGGAGGCTCTCGGACCCTCCCCAGTAACCCACAGCTCCAGGGGAGGTTTCCCACATCTTTAAGGTTTTTTTTAAGTACGAGATCATGCCATCTGTAAACAGGGACATTTAACGTCTTCCTTTTCTATTTGTATATTGTTTATTTCTTTCTCTTGTCATATTGCTTTAGCCAATGTTATTTTTATGCTATTGTAAAAGGCATGCTTTTAGTGACTTCCTTCTCAGTGAGTTGATTATTGGTGCATAGAAAAGTTACCGCATTTTATAAACTGATTTTCTATCTTACCCCATTGCTAAAAGCATTTAATCAAATCGAAGAGCTTCTGGAGTCTCTATGATAGCATTTCTTTTGTGGGTGCCCATGTACCTCTTTATTTTTTTTTCCTTTTTTTCACATTTAATTTTTTTATTATTGCATTATAAATAGTACCATTCAAAATTTCCACCTCCTCCGCTCCTCCCATTTCCCTCCCGCTCCCCCACTCCCCCTCCTCTTTTCCCCTCCAGTCCTAAGAGAGGGCAGGTTACCCTGCCCTGTGGGAAGCCCAAGGCCCTCTCGCCTCCATCCAGGCCTAGGAAGGTGTGAATCCAAACTGACTAGGATCCCAAAAAGCCAGTACATGCAGTAGAATCAAATCCCAGTATGATAGCATTTTTATGCAAGTGTGGGATTTTGTTTTATTTTGTTTTGGAGTTTTTGTTTTTTATTTATCTTTTGTTTTGTTTTTGTTTTTCGAGACAGGATTTCTCTGTGTGTAGCTTTGGTGCCTGTCCTGAAACTCACTCTGTAGACCAGGTTAGCCTTGAACTCACAGAGATCTGCCTGCCTCTGCCTCCTAAGACCTGGGATTAAAGGCTTGCGCCACCACCACTCAGCACAATTGTATTGGGCACTAAACTCATATGTGCTACACAGACATACATGCAGGCAAATCAGTCACATAAAATAAAATGAATAAATGCAGACCCCATGTTTGCCAGTTAAGTCTCCATGAGCCCATATGGCCCTGCTTAGTTGACTCAATGGGCCATGTTTTCTTGGCCACACCCAGTTTTATATGATACTTTAGACCAAACCCAGGGCTTCGTGCACACTATTCAGGTACTCTACTATCTGAACTACATTCCTGGCCTTTCTGTGGAAACTCTTGAACCTATGTTTTCACTTCATTGAAATTTGAATCTCATAGTTGGGAGACAGTTAACTGAATAAAGCATTTGCTGTGAAAATATAAGGACCAGAGCTTGGATCTCCAGCACCCTATAAATGTTGGGTGGGTGTGGAAGCTCACCTGCAACCCCAGTATGTGGGAGGAGGAGACAGGAGAACCCCAGGGCAAGTGGATAGCCAGACTAGCTAAATAGGAAAGCACTGTGCTCAAGTGAGAGACCGTGATCCAAAGTGGAGGGTGATCAAGAAAGATACCTGATATCAAACTCTGGCCTACACACATACACAAACGTACACACACACACACACAGTCAAAAGATCTGAATGTATTTATTCCACACAGATGGAACTCAAAATAAAGACTGTGTCTTTCTACATAAAAGAAGATGTTTCCCACAGTATCTGTGTGACTCCTACAGTAGATTTCACATACAAAACTTCTAGAAAAAGACAAGAAAGGGCTAGTTTTCCAGAGCATAGTTCACAACTATGGCTGGGTATCCTGACGATTCAACATTTGCCCCAGACAGCTGGTTCCTCCACTGTCTGGTGTGGGACTGTGTTCACCATAGCCTTCTTCTGTGACCAATAAGGTGAAGGGGAAAATGACAGGGAGAGCTGAAAATAGCATTTCCACAAAAGGGGAAATGTTGACAAGACATGGCTGGAACACCCTCAGAGGCCAGCCAGAGGCTGAGGCCTCGTTTATCCCGACTTGGAAATCCTCAGTTGTCCCCACTCCCAGCCTAAGTGTGCCAAGAGCTTGACCCACAGGTCTGCACTCAACTCCCAATGCTTCTATCAGAGAAAGTCTGCTCACTGAGGCCTTTCGCCAGGTAGGAACCCGACTTTCTAGCCACCTGAGTCTGGTCTAGTCCTGAGTACCTGCATGGAGGCATGCATGTCTAGCTGGGGTAAGACTAGAACACACCAGCTGAAGCCCTGAACCCAGTACCTCACGACTCAACCAGCTCCTCTGCTCTCTACTTTGTCCCTACAGCCCACCCGCTGCTCCTGGACTTGCTTCGGTTTCTCTGGTCCAGGTTGGATGGAGCTTCACCTTCTCCAGATTCAACCTGCTTCAGAGTGCCTGGCCGAGAGCAGCCTAAGCGCCCCAGATCCAAGCTTTTCTTTCACGTTCCAACCTTTCCTTACCTTCACCTGGGCATTGACACAGGTGTACTGTACCCGTCAGCTTTACAGCTTTACAGAGCGTGTAAATCACCATGGCCTCCAGGGCACACATTCTCCTACCTGTTCCCTGAACCATGAGATGCCAGCATCCATTTGCACCTCTTCTCCCCGACCCTACCACATACATGTCCATCCCCCAACCCCAAAATGACCCCAAAGAAACTGAGGCAGCAGAAGGTAGAAAGAAAGAGAACAGGTCTGCTTTAGGTGACCGATGTTCTGATATGAAATAATAATGTCCCTCCTTTATGACGGGGTTACATCCTGACAAGCCCATGGTAAGTCATTCAGCACTCCAGTCTCTTGAGCTACAGTGGAGAGAGATGTCACACACCAAGGGTGGCACTCCTTGTGATACGGACTTGTGATGAGCCATGGTCTCACTGCCTCCCTCCATCCAGTGTCTTGAAAGTGATCACGCTACAAAGTACTAGCCTAAGAGAAGATTATCTGAAGCACAGATTCTATTGAATGCTTATGTCTTTCACGTCACCTGTAAGTCATAAAATCGCAGGTGGAGCCCTCCTAAAGAAGACATGGACTTACGTCACCTTAGCCCTTTGCTGTCCGTGCCTACCCCAAGGATTTGTGTGCAGATCCAGAAAACCTTTCAGACACTCTGCAGGAAGTACATTCACACATGCAACTTCTAGGAAAAGACAAGAACAGGCTAGTTTTCCAGAACAGTCTCAGTTCACGAC
The DNA here is from genome assembly GCA_004026605.1 of Ondatra zibethicus. Lineage (NCBI taxonomy): Eukaryota > Metazoa > Chordata > Mammalia > Rodentia > Cricetidae > Ondatra > Ondatra zibethicus. The sequence goes on along the minus strand of PVIU01013303.1, from coordinate 27,979 downwards.
TATGGCAGGGTATCCTGACAATTCAACATTTGCCCCAGACAGTGCGCTACACCATCAGCCTACCAATAAAGCACAAACGCGCCTGCCCAGGTGCTCAGGGCCACTCCTTTGGGGAGCTGCCCTTGGCAGGCTGCTCACATTCCCCTCCTTTGCCCTTCCACCCTTTCCTAATCCCTTTTTGAGACGTTCGAAATTCTAGCGCGAAGCCCCACCTAAGTGTCTAAGATGTTAAGTGCCAGATAACCAGAGCATCTGGTGACCTTCGTATAGGTCTGTCTTTGGTCTTCTATTCTATGAACCGGACAGCATTCAGAATATAAACCAATGTGAGGTTCGACTTGCAGAGAACTATATGTTTATCCACAAAGAGCTATAGTACTCAATGGCCGCACGGGCAGCCTCCTTGGCAGTGCACATGACTGGCTGATTATGTCACCCAAAGGGACCCTAACGACTTTGTTTTCCACCAAACATTTGTGTCTCAAATTTGCACTGTCCCCCACCTAGGCTAACGAGAAGTCCATGGGGTACCTTAGGGGAACCCCAGAACCAGGCAGCCAGGCCATCATGGCCATCACAACTGGAGATTTATTTGACCCCAAAGCCACTGGAGGTGAGTGGTCCCTCAACTTCCACATCTTCAGATCGTCCCATATTCATGTTGGTAAAACCCCATTTCTTTAGGTGTCAATCTGTTGCCAGGGAATTTGAATTTGATCCTGCCTTGGGTCTAAGTGATACGGTAGATGGCTGGGAGCCCTGGCCTGTGGGTCCGATCACAGCTCAGCCCCTCCTTCATCATGCTCACCAATCAACACTACATACTGTCAAAAAACAAGGAAAAGAAAAAGCTGTAGGAGATAAGGCAAGGGGTGGAGGGCCACTGAAGTGTCCCAAAGAAGAACAAAGGAGACATGCTGGGTGATGAATTTCTGCTCTCCAGATGGCCACCCTGGGGTACAACTCTTTTCCCTCCCTAGAAAAGTCCTGTGTGCCTCCAAGCTCCCCAGGAGAGAGCTGTAAGGGTGGGTTATGACCTTCCATCACTTCAGAGTCAGAATAAACTTGGTTCCTCCTTCTCCTGAACACTTCCCTTCTAGAAGCAAGCCTTGCAGATCCTAGCCCAGTCACAGAGAGACTGAGAGAAGGCGGCATCACCTTATTGTCCAGTAATACAAACAGAAACACCATTCGGCAAAGCCATTACTATGTGTATATACTTCATACGTGTGCTTACATGTATGCCTATGCTTTTACACACAGCCATGACTGAGCACTGGACACCCAGACCAAGCTTTGGGAAGATACCTAGCCAGGTAAACTTCTACCCTATTTATTGTTCCTTAAGAACTCTTGTTATAAACCTGGCCTACTGTGATAACACAAGTCCTGGTATTGAAAAACCACTCCTTTGGGGAGTTGTCCTGGGCAGAGTTTACCAGCTTTGCCCTCCCCCTAAGGTTCTTGCCCTTTCCTAAGCCTTTTATGTCACTCTCTCCCTTTTGCCCAGCATTCTAAATCCTAGAGATAAGATCACCAAAATAGTTACAATGTTAACTGACACGTAAGCTTTCATCAACTCTACAGAACCGAAAGTTTCCGGCGACCCTTGTAACACCTCTCGTCCATCTCTGGTTCTGTGCATCATCTAACAGAAAGCATATAAACTGACCAAGTCTTAACCTGCAGAAACATGATACGCCAGGCTAAAAAGAATTACAGGAGCTAGTTCCAGGAGATGCAGGACCGTTATGATGTGTTGAGAAGAAGAAGAAACAAGAGACGTGCCCTGAGTGATGGAGAACCCCCGTCAGGATCCTGCCCTGACATTTCCTCCCTACAGAATCCCTTTGCACTCCTAAATCCTGCAGGTGGAGCTTTGACAAGGAGCCTGTCCATCTCCTTCCAGCAACCTTTGGATAAGCCTGATTCCTTCCCACTAATTGCTTCCCCAAACATTGGCCTTCAAGCAGTGGTCAGCATGGACTTTACTGCAGTACCACTGGAGTAAGCGGAAGGATGGTGAGGCTAGGAACGAGCAAACAAACAAGAGTTGATTAAGACAGAGACAGACGATGAGGAAAGGTAAGAGAAGGGAGAGAGGGGAAAGGACAGGAAGATGGAGAAAGAGGAAAGTGTGGGGTTAGTTTTTATATGTAGCTGTAAAGCCCCAGGCAAAGGGCTCTGCCACGCTGAAGTGATCTGCCACCCACCCTCCAATGTTTCTGACACCAGCACCTTCATGTCCCAGGTCTCTCTCTATCTCTCTTTTAAAGTTAACACTATAGATTTCCTAAAGACCAGCTCTCCCCAGTGCTCAGATCTGGAATAGGATTGCACTGAGGATGAAAGAGGCAAATGAAATCCAGAGAAGACCATGGACATGTTTCGTCCTAGCTCTCGGGAATTCACTTAGGAAGGCGAAGCTCCCATTCACACTTGGAGAGACCAAACCACCGCTAGGACAATCTCTTAGGAGCACGCTGTGGTCATCCTGCCACACTGATGGTTTGAAGTCGTGAGAGCCGTGGCTCACGTCTTCACAAGCCTTTGTCTCACAGGAATTTCACAAACTACATTGCATTGTGTCTCCTACCTCTCAAAGTTGAAAACCCACTGCTGCCCAACATTAGGAAGAACTCAGATGAGCTTCCCGCCTTGCAGTTGTGACTGTGTGGGATGAGAGGAGGCCAAGTTTAGTTCATCATCGTAACAGAAACTGACCATCACACTCCAGTCCCTATGGGTCCGTGGGTCCTCCATGCACCATCAGCACACATGCACACACACACACACACACACACACACACACACACGCACATGCACACGCACATTAAATAAGCTTCCAGAAGTCCTACCTTCCCTTCCCAAGGACCCTGACCTTCACCTAATACAAATGACTCACCTAACGAGACCACCTGAATCTACGTTTAATGAGATTTCTTTCAGTGGTTTTCAGATTTCTTCATGACCATTAACTGTCAGAAGTGCTGTTCTAAGATGCAGACCCCCTGGAGAGGGTTCTGGTTACAAACAGAGCTGACTGCTTAGTCCATACTCACCTACTTCTTTTCTAGCAAATTCTGACAACTTCCCAGGGCCTTATATTACTGTGTTCCTACTTTGACAGGCCCCTCAACACTTTGACAAAGCCTCTGCAGGAAATAATGTTTTAAGAAAAGAGAGAAAGAAAGAAAAGAAAAAAGGAAGAGGGTGAAGGAGACATGAGACAAAACCATCTAGTATGCTAAAATTTTAGAATGGGAGATTGAGAAGTGAGAGGAAATGAAGAGGGGAAAAAGCAAGGGCCCTGCTTCTTCTGGTTCCTTCCTGGGAGACTCACACCAGGGCTTCCTGTTTGTTTTCCATATGACTAAAGCACACGGGTTCTGCCTAATCACAGCACTGGCCGCTTGGCTGCCCCTCGCCAGTTCCTCCAGCTTGTCTAGAGTCCAGTGGGCCTGCAGACTTGGCACACAGCGCACCCACCTGCCTTTGTTCCACCAAGAGGGTTCTCTGTGGGCCTGGCAGGGTAGAGGGCTGCTGGGTCTCCAGATGTTAGCATGGAAGGGTCCATCCAACTCCTGGCCTGCTTGGCATGTGTCCTCCAGATGGGTGAGTTCCCCTATTTACTCTGACCCGGAATAGAGAAAGCCTCAGCTGTGCTCTTCTCCCCTGGAAACTAGGAGCTGAGTTTGCCGATAGCCTCCAGGTCTATACAGGAGGAAAGCTATGCATTAGAAGGCTGTGGTAACAGAAGGCAGAGGACCAAACCTTGGCCTTGTCTTGGGTTTCTAAGTGACTGGGGGAAGTGCCCTGATTTCGTGTGCCTCAGTTTCACCACTATACAAAGGCCACATCCCTATCATTTGCTATGAGGGGAATAAATCTCTAGAATGAGGAAGAAGGCACCAGCTCTGGACAGACTTTGGGTGTTGCTGACACCCAACTGCCCCAGGAACAAGGAGAGACAAGGAAAGCACAAGCTTGTGGTGTGCTGGGACAAGGATGAGGATGGCTCTATGTGGAGAATCGAACCAAGGAGAGAGGCTGCATTAACCTCCTAACAGGAACACTGTGGGGTGAGTGGAAACTCTTCCCTGGGAGCAGTACTTCTCAAGGGATGCTGGGTCTACCTGCTTCAGAATCAGGGGAGCACATGAGTTAAAATGCAAATTCTTTGCCTCCATCCACAACCTGCAGAATCAGAATATCAGGCAGCATGACCCAACATTGCCAGTCACCATCTCAAGAGATGCCAATGCTCAGGGTAATTGAGAGTGTCATGGACAAAGCTCAGAAGCCCTTCTCTCCCAAGCAGTCCTTTTCCCCAACCCCAGTCTGGGACATCTCTCTCAAAACCCCTTCTAAACAGTGTCTATGCCATCACATGCATGACCACCATGTGCCCCATGCTGACGTCATGGCAGTCTGAGTTATCACTCAGCTTTCCTGGTATGGGGCTCTGGGAGAGCTGATAAACGAACCTCAGTGTGTGTAGCTTCGGCTCTCTTCCCCCCAACTCACATCCTGCCATCCCTCGGTGGCAGAGATGAAGTTCAGTCATGGCTGTTTCTTCCTCAGGGCTCCAACTCAGAAATCTTTCTGTGACGGTGGGATCTAAGGAGTTAATCATGCCCCGACCTGAACTGGCGAATGTGTGAATTGCTAAGGACTCAGAAATTGATATCTGGTGCAAACTTCGGATACCAGCCCTGGTATTCACGAGCTATGAGCAGGCCAATTGTCTAATTCTCACAAACCCTATAGAACTGGTCCCTGTCACCGAGATCACAGAGGCCAGGAGGAAATGGGAAGGCTGAATGAGGTCTTTCCTGTTCCTAACAAGCATTGTGGGAAAGTTTGCTCAACTGAGGAAGTCCTACTCAGGAGGACGAAAGCAGAGCAGAACCAGAACCACCAGGATAGGAACAATACCCTGTGGTGGGCACTGGCTGCAGGCCAGGATCAGCCTGTTTCTCTGCCCCTCCATCATCTCAGATGACACAGCCACAGCCACATCACACCCACATGGCTGGAGAAACAGGGCTGAAGGGGATTCCTGAAAAGAGATGGAGAGTAGCTAGGCCTTGTGCTCACACCCCTTAGACTCACCCATTCTGGAACCTTCTAGGTCTGTCGTTAAGGAATAGAATTCCTGCTACCCACATCTTCCTCCTCTCAACTTTTCTCCACTGACAAGCAGCTCCGCCACCTACAATGTCAAAGAGATAATGGCTTAGAGTGAGCTGAAGGGCAGGAGAGCCAGGAAGGATGAGGTCCGTGAAGAGCAGCATACCCCAGCTAGACCTGCTGCCTACTGGTGAAGTTTGGTGACTAGGCTGGACATAGCTTTTTGCCTCCAAACCTTGCCCTCTGGGTGCCACAATGCCCGAGAGACCACCACTCCAGCCGCTCTTGAGAATGCCCCTGCTAGCATGCCCAGGTGGTTATGAGGGAAAGCATTCCTTACAAATAACTGTGCGCTTCAGGCTGGCTCCAGGTCTACTAGAAAGAGAGGGGACAGGAGCTTCCAGTTCTCACTGACATGATGCCATCCCTCCTGGAGGCTCAGTCGTCCATTGTGATTGCCCACCTGACATCAATTCCCACTCTACCCTCAAATCATAGAGAACGATCCTAAGGCCACCACAACGCATCTGAATCTTTTTAAATGCCATTCTTTGGCTCCTGCCCCACCAAGAGGTTCACGTTCCTTTCCGGGTCATCCCAGGAGACCTTTAATGCAACCATCAAAAGATGCTTGAATAGCGCCTGTAGGGATTCCACCACAAACTGCTAAGCAATGAGTGTGACCGTGTCCAGCACCTCACAGATGGTCAACACAGACTCCCTGCAAATCCTACCTCCTCTCTCACCGTGGGACGGGTGGAAATCGCTGGCCAGCTGCGGCCGAAGCAAAGGTTTCCGATTCTGATCCAGTTTCGATGCTCCTTGCCCACCTTGGGCAGCTGGGTTCCTTTCCCTTCCTACTTGACGAATAGTGCATCGTGCCCCCCCCCCCCGCCTGCCCGGCAACTGCATCACAATCATAACGATGTGGCCACTTTGAGGGCCACACAGGGAGCACCAGTGGACTTCATGGTGCACAGCTGTGCAGCTGTTCACTGGTTAGCTAGTGGCTTCTAAAATATTTTATGTACTGTCAATTTTACCCAAATTTGGCTTTAAGATTTAGATTTTTTTTTTCTCCTTAATTACTTTCTTGGTTGTTTGAGAGTCTTACTGTACAAACCCAGTTAGCCTGGGACTTACTACACAGCCTAGGCTGGCCTTCAGTTTAAGATCTCCCTGCTTCAGCCTCCTAAGGAGCAGGACCATACATTTTGAAAGCTGGAGAAAGATAATGCCAGGTGGGCAGTCATCACCGTGAACTGACTGCGTCTCTGGGAGGGGATGATGTCATGGCTGTGAGAACTGGCACGCCCAGTCAGCCAGAATTTTAGGTTTGGTCACTTGAGTATTTCATGGAGGATCTAGCAAGTCAACAAGCATGGAGTCCCGCCTAAGGTCCCACAGTCAACTTCGGAGCCAGGGCTGGAGCCCCTACTTCTCCATCCAAGGGATAGACCATTGAAACAAGGCAACATTGAGGAGAATGAACTTTCATCTGGTACACCTGCTACACAGCCCCATGCTGAGTCAGAACCCTCTGGGTTTACTCCTCCCCCGAATGGCACTATAGGTTGGTCACTTCAGCCCCAGGGCACCTTTTAACGGAGCACCTGCCACCCAGCCTGATACAAGGTCCTGGTGAGTCATGACTATAGCTTTCCTCCTGTAAACAATGATTTTACTATATCATTTCTTCTCTGTGATTTCACTGTGTCCATGGACTCCTTCCAGGCTTGGTGAACGTCAGCTGCTATTCCTCGCTACCTTAAATGACCTTACAGACAGAAGCCACTTCCTAGCTTTTCTGGGTATATTTTCCTTGCCAGAGAGGGGATGGTCACCTAGGTTCAGCTATGCCAAAGCTGACAGGCTCCCACCATCCCTGGTGGCCCACCGCTGGAGGCTGATACTTTGGGCAACAAGAAGAATGGGGGCTTCCCATTGACCCTGGAAGTTGCTAGACACAAGGCAGACAGAGAGACTCCACAGGAAGCTCAGTGATCCCAGTCAGGAGTCATCCTGGCCACTTCTTAGCCAGCAGTCAAGAGATGCTAGAGGCAATGGCAAATGTCACAGGATTCCAGGAGCTAGGATCTCTACCAAAGCAGATGTCTTTGTTCTCTGGACAATACCTGCTAAGGACTGCTCACCTTCACCTTGAGCCCTCTGGGTGAGCCCATCTAAAGGACTCTGAGAATCCAAGCATCACTCTTTTGAACCCACTCAGCAAGTGAGCAAGAAGCCCATGTCTGCGAATGAGAGCCAAGATGGAGCTTCTAATGGAAGGGTCTTTATGCTAGAGCAAACACCAGCTGGGTCTGCCATTCAGGTCCCATTTTAGAATACTCCACAGCAGAATACAGATCTGGATGGAATTCACAGGGGTGTGTGGCCTGACCTCAGAGCAACCAAGCTAAGCCTCTGTTACCATTTTCTCATGGCAAAGCTGCCTGAAGTAACATAAGCACCAGCCTGCCTGCCCAGGCAGCAGAGCCCTCACTATAAGCCTACCTGGGATTCTAGCTGCCTCTGCCCACTTTTGGCATTGCTGTGGTATTTCAGAGTTCATCGTGGCAGTGGGTAGCTAGGGGAATTTCCCCCAAACTTCAAGGCAAAGTGTAATGTTTTTCTTGCAAGCCCCCTCACCCTTTGAGGACTTTTACCTTTAAAACCCCTAAATGTTGTTATCGCCGGCCGCAGGCATGACAGGCAATGAGCAGGTGAAGAGCCGGTGGAGAGGCATTGCGGACCTCCTGTGTGAGCTAAAAAGGCATCTGAATGTGTCATGCAGTCTGCGTAGAAGGCTGGGGAAGTAGCAAGGGAATGCTGTATTTTACTGCATTTAAAATATTGCATTAAAATACTATTGCAGTCTTTTAAAAAGCTGGTTCTCTCTGGACTTTAAAAATGTTCCTATGCAGCTTATTTTATTTTTGCTTGATCAAATAAACCGAAGATTTTTCCACGGGGAACAAAAGAGACTATTTTACAACGTTCTTAAGCAACTGAGCACAGAGGTTAAGATAGGAATATAAATAAGGGAGGAAAAACCATCCAGGGCAAGCCAAGTCTCTGCTACTAGTTGGTCACCAACTGACCTTGCCAAGTCACTTTGGGAACTACAAGTCCCAGTTCCTCTTCTCTCTAATGGGCCAATGATGGCGTCTCAATGGGTTGTTGTGTGTTTTAAGCGAGATGAGGAATGTCTCCCAATAAACCCCCATTCTTCAGGAGCTTGGCCTCCCTGTCCCATCATGTTTTCTGTGCCCCTGTGATGTCCACGACTCATGCTTTCTTTTTCCAGCTTTTTGAGACAGGGTTCCATGTGTCTTGAACTCCCAATGTAGCTAAGAGTGCCCTGAATTCCTAGTACTCCTCTTCCTGCGTGCTTGAGGCATAGGCCCACACCGCCATGACTTCCAGGAGTCACACCTGCTTCCCTGTTGTCCCAGGTCTTGTGGAATTACCTACATTCTCTGGTCTCTGCACGCAGGCACCTCCTCTCTGATGGGCTCCACCACCCATGTCTGCTATACATAATCCCTGTATACTCTCTACACCAGCCCCCATCCTCCTGACAACCTGACCTTTCATCCCAGGGTACAGGGGAGAGATGCCAGAGCCAGGCGTGGGGGCTCAGAGAATATTCTGGCAGGGCTAATGCCACAGAGAACAGGGGTTGAATGGGAAGGAGCCGGTGAGCGAAAGTGGGCTGGGAACCATGTCCCGACAAAGGCAACATTGTTTGTATCCCTCAGAAGAGCACCTGGCAGAGTGCCCAGTAATTACATGTTCACTGATCTTTCTCCATCTAGCTCCAGCAGGCTGACAGGGTATCCTGTCCATCTCTGTCTCTGCGGCTCATAGCCCAGCACCTGGCATGGAGTGTGGAAGTATCCAAGAGGCATTTGCTGGGTCCGTGAATGCACAATAGCAGACAATGTGTAGGCAATCACTGCCTGACTCCAGGAGCCCACAAGATGCAAAGATCGAATAAAGGTCACAGAGGGTAGGCAGCACAGGAGCTAAGGGTGCACACCCAAAATGCCAGCTTCTAAGAAGATGAGGCAGGAGGATTGCAAGTTCAAGACTTGTTGGGACTACATGGTGGGACCACCCATCTCAACAACAACAAAAACCAGAAGAGCATAGTAGTACATGCTGGAATAGTAGTACATGCCTGTAGTCCAGCACTCAATGGGCTGCAGCGAAGGATTGACTAAGTTGGAGTCAGATTGGAATATACAGTGAATTCCAGGCCAGCTTGAACTACATTGTCAGAGAGACAGATGACAGACAGACAGACTTGAGGAAACTCTTGAGACTCTTCCACTAGAAGTACTGACTGGATCGGCACAATCTTCGGTTTTCTCAGATTTGAAAAGCAGCCTTTGATCACTACCAACTGAACAAACAAGTTCTTACTCAGGATAAATGTCAAGCCCTCCACTTGAATTCAAACATGTAATTCAACTTGTCCAGAGCAAGAGATTAAGAAAAAAAAAGTGGCATTAAAAACCTGTGGTTTAACTTGATGGTCTTCTGGCTCTGTGCCCACAGCACAACTCAATTGGAGGTGGAGCACCCCAGCTCAAGGTGCACAAGAACTAAGAGCTCTCTGCATGAGCCACACAGTAGGGTCCCCTGGGGCAGGGTTTGAGCAGAAAGGAAAAGGGGGAGGAGCAGGGGAATGATCCAGTCTTCCCCATTAGGAAAAAGTATTGCGTCCAAGAGTAGCCACAATGAGCTCCTGCTAGCGCCATCTTGGGCACGCCCACGCTCCTGCAGCAATGGCAGATCTGGACTGCTTCTGTGCAGGGGCGCCCTGTTCATCCATAGGTGTATGGGCTCCAAGGGAGATGAGCTACCAGTGGTGGCCTGAGGGTATTCCTACCCAAGAGGTCAATGAGGCTAACTGACCACAAAGAGCACTGGGCTTAGCATGGTGGGACATGGGACACCACAACGACAATAAATGATGGACTGGCTTTTTCTTACTTGCCTGACATAGGCCTTCATTTACTCATCTCTAACAATCTTTCTCTGTCTCTTGGATGTTTTCAGGGCAGATGGCATGGTGTATATAAAGGAACCGTGTATAATACAATTCTAATTATTCCTTATAAAGGTCCCCTTTGTGCACTGTGCCCCAGGGCACTGGCTAGGCAGCTAGGCAGGTTCCGCCGCCTGCCTCCACTTGGGAAGGTACCACCCCTGGGATAAGCCTCTGAGGCTGAGCACCTGCACCCTCAAAGCCACAGCAACACGGGGCCCTGTGGTTTGCCAGCGCTGGGTGAACTGGAGGCAGGGCTCAGCTCCCAACCCTTAGCTCTACATTCTGAAGAACAGTCACTGGGGAGAAGATAGGGCAAGTGAGTCTAGAGGCGACCCCTAGCAGAGCAAGGAGGCAATACAGCCCCTACCACTCTGACCTTGTCTTTCCCTGCCTGGACACTAGCAACTTAAGGAGCCAACCCAGGACACAGTCCTCTTGGGCTGACCCTGACACTAAAGGAATTGTTCCTACCAACTCAACAGTGTGCCCTCCAGGGTCTCGGTTTCTCCCCTGCAAATGAGACCGTTAATGCCTTCAGATGAATCCACAACTTCACGCCTTTAGGGCACTGTAATGCAGGCTGTGGGTGCAGGCAGATCTGACTTGAACACTGATTTGGCCTCAACTTGGCCAGTTACTTAACTTCTTCGTGCCTGGGTTTATTAACATGTAACATCTATGCTCATCTCTAGGATCACTTGTGAAAACTGGAGATGCTCTGGCAGATTTGCTCAACACAGAGGCGCACAGTAAGTGATTTTATCATCTTAAGGATCCTGTAACCGCGGGATACCGTAGTGTTTCGGGAAATGCACAGGCTTCTAGCGGAGAGAAATGCGAAAGAGTTGTGCTGGTCACTTGGTCACATGCCACGAAAGAGGCAAACCCAAGGAAGGGTCTGGAGAAACATCCATTCCATCCCCCTTCCCTTAGTCATGGTAGAGTAGGGAGATGGCTCTAAAGCCAGGAAGTGGAGTTCCAGCCGAAAGGAGCCGATTGCTGCCTGAGTCCTAGTGTTTGCAGCCCCTCTAGGGGCGGGGTGGAGGGCGCGGGCGGACTGGGAAGATGCCGCTAGAGGCCAGGAACCCGGTCTCCCCAGACTAGGTCTGATGTGTCCCTGGCCGGCAGGCGTGCCGGAGCAGCGTTGGTCCATGCAGGTGCCCTCCGAGGTGAGCGCGGAGGCGGGCGACGCGGCGATGCTGCCCTGCACCTTCACGCACCCGCACCGCCACTACGACGGGCCGCTGACGGCCATCTGGCGCGCGGGCGAGCCGTACGCCGGCCCGCAGGTGTTCCGATGCACCGCAGCGCGCGGCAGCGAGCTGTGCCAGACGGCTCTGAGCCTGCAGGGCCGCTTCCGCCTGCTGGGCAACCCGCGCCACAATGACCTGTCACTGCGCGTCGAGCGCCTCGCCCTGGCGGACAGTGGCCGCTACTTCTGCCGCGTGGAGTTCGCCGGCGACGCCCACGACCGCTATGAGAGCCGCCACGGGGTCCGGCTGCGCGTGACCGGTGAGGCGGGCTGGCGGCGGAGGGGGTGGTACCCAACTTCCCCGCATCCCTGTCCCGAGAGCCTACTGGGTGCTAGGGAGGCCTCTGAGAACTTGGTAGAAATGCATAATTCAGATCCCAGGAACGGCTGGACTGGGGCGGGTAGGTGGTGTCCGGATGCTTGTAAACACCGGTAACTGGCAATGAAGGAGAGAAAAACAACCAATAATCCTAATCTGGCAAGGGGTGCAGGAGGAGGTACGCAATTGGTCCCTCCCTGCGGTTGTGACCCTTTGGTCACACACAGCTGAAAGCCCAGCAGTCCAAGCAATACCTAACCCTAACCCTAACACAAGTATTAGTTTGCCAAATCTCAGTGACCCCGTAAAACAAAGGCAATTGTGATCACCAATTTACATATGGAGAAACTGAGACAAAGAAAAATAGCTTGCTAAGGCCACTACTGCAATAGGACCCAGACAGTCTGGCGCCCAGGTATCCCTCTCTTCTCTCTGGGCACCCCCACTACCTCACCCTTCCATCTTGGAAGTCGCTACCCTTTGCCTTGTCAAACCGTAGCCTCTCTCACGCTCCCGGGGCGCTGTCCTCTGCCGGGTGACCCGCGCCCGCCTTCTTCCCCCGCAGCTGCACCGCGGATCGTCAACATCTCGGTGCTGCCAGGCCCCGCGCACGCCTTCCGCGCACTCTGCACGGCCGAGGGGGAGCCCCCGCCTGCCCTCTCCTGGTCCGGCCCTGCCCTGGGCAACAGCTCGGCGGCCGAGCAGAGCCAGAGTCACGGCTACCAGGTGACCGCTGAGCTGCCGGCGCTGACCCGAGATGGGCGCTACACGTGCACGGCAGCCAATAGCCTGGGCCGCGCAGAGGCCAGCGTTTACCTGTTCCGCTTCCGTGGCGCCCCCGGAGCCTCGACTCTGGCGCTCCTGCTCGGCGCGCTGGGTCTCAAGGCGCTGCTGCTGCTTGGTGTTCTGGGTGCGCGCGCCACCCGCCGACGACTAGGTGGGTGCGCCCCAGATCTGGGTGGGCACGAGGGGGAGGACAGGGGCTCCCTCCCCTTTCTGGCGGACCATCCAGCGTGGCCCATCAGAGAACATCCTGATCCACCTGGATCAGCTCAGTTCCTTCTCTGCCTGGAGCCCGGGAGGCCAGACCCACTTGAGGCTCTTTGCAGCATGGAAGGCAAGGCTCTGCAAATTAGCTTGCTTTTTGCAGAGTCACACAGATGGCGACCCACCCAGTCCTGCCAGCTGTAAAGCAGTTTGTTGTGTTGTTGCTGCTGCTGTTGTTTTTGATCTTTGTTTTTAATCACCACACTACGACTCAGTGTCCCATAAAGGTCAGGCTTCCCCTTACATTGTAACTAGCATCTTGAGGCCCTGAGGTTATGCATCATGATGCTGGCCGCACGAAGATGCCAGGATGTGATTCCCTGCCAACCCATAAGAGGCTGAGTCAGCAGAGCTTTGCGGTAGCCCCCTAATTAGGGCTCCCACAGACCCCAGAAACTGTAGAAGGCAGAGGACATCTTGCTATTCTGAGGCCTTAAAAAGTGAGGCGAGAACTAAGCTTGAAAAATGTAAGGAACGTGAGCTTGGAAAACATGAACTGCACACCTGGCTGGGGAGCTCGGCGCTTTCAGAAGGCGGCTCCACGCGGTTTGATGAGCACCCTGGAGAGGGAGGGGCTTTCTCAGCGCCCTTGGGTTCTTCCAGACCAGGAACATTAGCCTCAAACTCTCCAGGGATGAAATTGCCCCCGCTGCTAACCTTACTGTGATCCTGCCATTCTTGCTGGTCTCTCAGACTTAACGAATATGTGTTTCAGGGTCCTCCCTCAGAAAGGCAGTTTTGCTCTGCTGGACCACATCTCCCCTAACCCACAAGTTAACTCCTATTCGTCTATGGGATTCAGGCTTCACAGTCACTTTGGCTGTTGGCCATCTGCTGCCTGTTGCACATCTCCTGGGGACCCCTTCTCACAGTGGGGTGGGGACCGCGTCACGCAGTAGAGCACGCGGCTGACGTGTAGGTTGGAGTGGACAGTGTAAAATCACACCTGCTCTTTCTCTGTATCCCTCACACAGATCGCCTGGTCACTCAGGACACCCCTCCACGGTAAGTGATATCGCTGCCCTTCTTCCCCACCCCTGCCTAGTCTCATTGGCCCAGGGATGCTAGTTTCTCAGAACTGGTAGTGTGAGGAGAAAGAATAGGCCTGGAGCAAGGTTAGGGCAGAAGGCTGGACCAGGGCCTGCATTGTCCTCTCTGGTGTCTACCCTAGTAAGGCCCATGTTGAAGGAGGAAGAACTCGATGCTAGGACACTCTGCCTGATGCTGGCTGAGGGACCCAACTCTTCCCAACTGCCTGCCCAAGTCTTGACAACCTGTCATCCATGTATTTCCTTTATTGATGCAGAATTAAGACCAAAATCACACTATGTCATTCACACACCTAACAAATACTTACTGAATACCTACTATATGGCAGGAAATCATTTGGATGCTAAAGAGACAGAAAAAAAAAATTTAAACTTGCACTCCAAGGTGTGCAGTTTTTCACAAGCATGTAGCAAGACCGTCTGAGATTGTTGAGTTGTAACAGGAATTGGACCTGGTGATAACGCAGAGCCCCAGTGTGTGGCCAGTTGGCTATGACTCCTTAAGATCAGGATATTTTCTCTGAAGACACAGCCCTGAAGAGAGCACGCTGGAGGCTGGAGCCTAGGGAGGCCAAGTGGTAAGGATATATATAATATATCCATGCCAGGAATGGAAATTGCAAGTACAAAGGTCAGGTGGGCTGTGGGAGGGAGGCATGAGGGGGCATGGAAATGTGGGGTAGGCAGGCAAGGTTGGGGGTGAGTCTGAGTGATGTGGAAGTCAGAATGGTTTTGGGTGCTGTGTGAGAGGTCGCATTTGAACAGACGGGTCCTGGAGGGAGACCCAGGAGGCTTTGTTTTCTTCTGTTCTGACAGCAACCAAGGGAATGGCCTCTCTGAGGGTAAGGGAAGGAAAGAGGACACTTAAGGTTGGAGTCAAGTCCTGGTCACACAGATGAGGAGGGAAGAGAGAGTAAGGGAAGGGTGTGTGCTTAGAACAGATGATGGGAGGTTGGAAGTGTGGGTGTCTGGAAAGCAGTCAGACCTGGGGACACTGGGGGCATGGAACTGGTTTTTTGAAGCCCCTAACAAAGTCACTTTGTAGGAGATGACGAGCATGGTTGGGGACGCTGTCGCCTGCAGCATCTCCCTGTCCTGCATTAATCACCATTGCCTCCCACATGGTGTCTTCTTTGGAACACAGCTTGGGAAGTCAAGGACCTAATTTCCTCCTGTCTTCAGGTCTCAGGCTCAGGAGTCCAATTATGAAAATCTGAACCAGATGAGTCCCTCAGGCCACCAGCTGCCACGTGTTTACTGTGAGGAACTTCTGGGCCATCATCATCCAGTCGTGCACCATGAGAAATGAAGGACAGTACCAGGCTAGACCTGTGCAGCTCCTCCTAATTCCCCAGGCTTCTTGGCAGCTATGGTCCAGGCGACTTCCAAGGGGACGCAGGACCCTGCTCACAGAGGTTCGGAGCCCTGCTGTAATACGCCAGTGGAGCCAACAATCTGGATGTGTGTATATATGTCCACCTGAGCCTTAGCATGGAACTGCCCTTGTTTTTTCTTACTTAGAACTATATAGTAAAGCAGATGGGAAACTAGCCATAAGGTCTGGAGGTCCAGGCTGCAGCCTGCTCTGGCACCAACTTGCAGTAGACCAGGACACATTCTTCACGTCTCTAGGACTCAGCTTCTCCATGACTGGCCAGTTTGTCTGAATTGAGGAAACAGGAGATCTGAGGGAGCTGTGAGAACTACAAATCTATCTCAACGGTAGGCCTCTGGACATGCAGCTGCGATCATATCAATGGGTCCACACTGCTTTCAGCTGGGACCCACCAGGCAAAGGAAACTGAAAATCCATTGTCTCAAGCATCTGAAGGCTTTGAGACATATGCCAAGAACTGGAAGACCTGAAGGGGCACTGGGTTCTGGTGAAGAAGGCAGCTGTGGCTCTGACCTATCTCTCCGCGTACACCCTCCAGGCTGTGCAAAGTCCAAGAGCACTGGCACCCTTTCCCCACCTGTCTGAGCCCATCCAGGTGAACTTCAAGAGCAGCGCTTTCCTTATTTACACTTCAGTGTGCATTTGTTGATCCTGTTGAAGAAGAAGAGGTGTACTTGGGACCAAGTTAGCCCCAAGACAGGAGGCTAAAGAGACCGTGTTTTTCCAGGGACCATCTCTACAGGTTGAGGACAGTGGGCTTCCAGGCTTTCCTCGACATCAGCAAGAGCTATTAAGAGACCACAGGAGTTGACATCTGGACTTCCTTGCAGAAAGGAGCTTTAGAGTGTCTCCAGCAAGAGACTTACATCACCAAGGGTAAAGATAGGGGCATGGTTACGGTGCAGATTAGCACATCATTGGCCAAGAGAATTCTATGAATTGCTGCTTACATACTTTGTTGTGTTGGGATTTTGTATTTGAGATTATGAGACTGGAGAAGACATCATCAGTCACGGTGAGCTGGGCCGTACTGCAGTAACAAGCCCTAAATCACAGTGGCTGAAAATGGTATTTGTTTTGCACTGTATTAGGGTTCTCTAGAGGAAGAGAATTTATGGAATGAATATATATATGTATATATAGAGAGAGGGAGAAAGGAGGAGGGATTTATTAGGATGGGTGGGTGACAGGCTGTGGTTCAGTTAGTCCAACAATGGCAGTCTACCAAAAGAAAGTCCAAGAATCTAGGAGTTGTTCAATCCACTAGGCTGAATGTCTCAGCTGGTCTGCAGTATATTCCAGACCCCCAAAGAAATAGGCTCTAATGTCAGTGCAGGAATGGACTTGTCAGCAAAAGAAAGCACAAGCAGGCAAAGAGAGCAAGCTTCTTTCTTCTATGCCCTTCATACAGGCTGCTAGCAGAAGGTGTGGCCCAGATTAAAGGTGGATCATCCCATCTGAAAAGATCAGGATTAAAAGTGAGTCTTCACACTTCAAATGATTTAATTAAGAAACATGCTCACAGGTGTGCCCAGCCACTTGGGTTTCAGTTAATTCCATACATAGTCAAGTGGAGTGGACAACCAAGAACAGCTGCCACACTCATCCCATCCCCATCACAGGTTGGCGGGGAGGTTCATTGTGGTTGATTAGGAACCCAGATCGCAGGGATCCATCTCTGATGTTGAGAATTGCTAGACTGGAAGCAAAAAGAATCCTCTACAAGACAGTACATCCCTAAACAGTAGATGAGGAACACTAGGGAAATTGTGAGAACACTGAGAATGGCCTTGGTTGGTAGCACCGTAATCCCTTCCAGAAACGCTTGGAAGCCACACAGTGAGTCCAAAACCACACACATGAAAGGGCCCACTGACCGTGCCTTGGGAAGGCTTCCTGGAAGAGCATATGTGAAAATGGTATGTATGCATTGGCTGTGCTGATGGGGGAGCAGAGATTGGAAGGTAAGAAAGGGAGGGCATTTGAAGCATAGTAACAATCCAAGCAAACATGGCATGGTATGGACACAGTTATTTGTTCCTGGAGCATGAAGGAAGGGACAGGGTGTGGACATTCACATCAATGAATGGAGGGTGCTGCCCTGTTGTGGGGTACCCACCAGAGAAGACTGCTCAGACATGGGCTGAAGCCAATAGAAAGTCTTTATTAGCCAGCCAGCAACTACACTGGGTGTTCAGGACCCCAATGTAGCATGAAGACTTTCTCAGGGTGAGCTTTTAAGCACAAAAAGACTTATCCTGGGTTGAGATACTTCAGTTAACAAAAACAGTTAGCCAGAAGCAGAACTACAGAAGCCAAAAGCAAGGTTAGCACATTCAGACTTCCCCACAACTACGGATTTTGATGGATTAGCTCTTTGTTTTCCTTTTAGCAGGTGGTGCTGTGCTGACTTTTATGGTCTGAATGGTACTTTGATCATGGAGTCAGTTGTGCTAAAGTCTGGGGACTTACTAAGGTCTGGGGGCCCATTCCACCCCTAGCTGGGGTGAGGGTAACAGGAGTTGGCACTCAAGGGACTTACTTTGGTGCTAGGCTCCTGGTTCTGCTAAACAGGGCTTCCTGCTTTCATCCATCATCTCCCATGAAATCTGAGGATTCCATGTAGGGAATATCTGGGAGCTGTTTAAATAAATATCCAAGCTGGCATTACCTGGCCCTCCTGACCCACAGGGAAGGGAAGGGACCAGAACTTTAAACAGTATTTTCAGGAGACTTTACCCCCAAGGTTTTGGTGTTGTTTTAATCCTTTTCAACCAACACACACACAGCCGGAAAAACACCCACGCACCCACCACCATCCATCAATATCACTCACAGGTTGCTGTTTCCTTACTGATGACCTGGCTGAACCGTTTGCGAGTAAGCAACAGATTTCCCAGTTATCGACGAACCTAAACACCTTGAGAAACATGTACACTGACTCATCTTTGTTACATTTAGTGATATTTGTTACATTTACACTCATATTCACATTTCTCCAATTTTCCTCCAAATGTCTCAGCTTGTTTGTAACTAGAAAGCCACTGAGCTGATTCCGGGGCAGCTGAAGTCGAGGTTTACTCTGGTATGCCTGACTCCCATCACAGTGCTGGGTCTTTGCCGCGGTACCCACACTACGTGCAGTGGCCTTGAGAGCAAAAGCAGCAGCACTCCTAAGGGGAACAGCCCTCGATGCTGGTTTCTGTAATGGGCAACAGGGAGCCCAAGGGGCACTGCCATCTCCTTTAACGGTCTGCCATGCTGTTCAGGCCAGCCTCTTGATTGGCTTCCAGAAGAGTGGCCAAGGGGCAGTGGGGAATACAGTGATGAAACAGCCTGTGACCAACCCCTCTGTACACAAGGTCTAGATGGGACGAGATGCCTGTCCTCCCGTATCTAACCTCTGAGCAGACTCGGGTAGTCACTGGCAAGCAAGGACCAGAGACACAAGCAATAGTCAAAAGTGATTGCATTTGGGACTCCCTTCTGGCAGACCAGGGGTCAGGGAGAGGATCCTAAAGATGCAGTGCTTTAAGACTGCACTTCCCAATGTGATACAGACTACAAAGCTAGAACATTCTGGTTCTTCAAATCCTAAATGCTGTAGTTCTCTCTAGAAAATGAATCTGAACCCACACAAAGATAGGGAGACACGCCCCACACCCAGAAGGCCGTCCTTGAGAATTACTGTTACTCCTACGTGGGATCTGCAGATCCTCCATCTGGAGTTGGTGTTTTGTTTTGCTTTGCTTTAATCCACCCAGCTCCCAAATAAACACATGAAGACTTATTCTTACTTACGAATGCCCGGCCTTAGATTGGCTTGTTTCTAGCCATCTTTTCTAACTTAAATTATCCCGTTTCTCTTTAACTATGTTTTGCCCCTGGGATTTTAAACCTTCATTTATCCCATATGTCTTTCTTTTCTTCTGACTCTGTGGCTGGCTGTGTGGCTGGGTGACCGGCTCCTGGTGTCCTCTCCTTTTCTTGCTCCTTGCTCCCTTCCCCAGATTTCTCCTTTTATTCTCTCTGCCTAGCAACCCCACTTATCCTTCTCCTGCCTAGCTTTTTGCCATTCAGCTTTTTATTAGACCAATCATGTATTTTAGGCAGGCAAGGTAACACAGCTTCAGAGTTAAATAAATGCAACATAAAAGAATGCAACACACCTTTGCACCATCAAACAAATATTCGACAGCATAAATGAATGCAACACATCTTAAACCAATATTCCACATCCATCCACAGTTTGGCGCATTCCAGATGTTTCCTTGGTGTCCACAAACCTCGGTGCTAAGCAGGAACGGCGGCACACCAGACTTCCACGGCAGACCTTGAGCAAACGCAGGCTTTGCCAGACACTCTTGTCTCTAAGCACCCCAAACATTTCTGTTCATCACACACCTTGTGGGCCTTGGCCAGCTTTCAAGGCCCACCTCTTGCAGAGGTCAGGGTCCTCCTGCAGAGGTCAAGGCCACCTTACAGCTGTTTCAGCTATCAAGGGTTCTTCTGATGGCCTCCCATACATATCAATTCCCACCATCCCCAAACACACACACACACACACACACACACACAGAGTTAGAAAATTTCTCTTTGAAACTAGAGGTCTTACCATTGTGATAAAATTTTAAAAAAGAATCTTAGCTATCACAAATCAACTAACTTAAAAATTCTCTTAATGTGATTTATGTGTGAAAAGGCCTACCAACCAATTTGCTGAAAACCATGGGGCAGGCTCAATCTGGGTAAATCACAATGTCCTTTATTTGCAGAATTTTACTTAGCTAAATCCTCACATCTTCCAGTTTCTCACCATTAGACAAAAATGTGTCCTTCATACAAGCATGAAAAATATTACACAATGAATAAGAAGTAAAAATTGCCCAGTTAATGACCAAAATAAAAGTATAGTTTTAAAGGTCATACTAGACAGGCCATGAGGACCATCAGTACTGATCTCCAATACAGATCATCTTAAACCACTGAAGAAAAGATCTCTTGGTACTCAGTGGTATTACACGACACATTGAAAATAAGTTATAACCAACGTACCTTAGCACTTTCATTACTAAAATAGGAGTAGCATAAATTTTTTCAGATTATCCTCAAGAGGCATGAGGAACCTGTACAGAACAAAAGAAATGGAATAAGCAGGTGACCCGCTCCTGGCCACATGACCCCTTGCGTGCTCTACAACAGGGGTGTCCTGGAGGAGCAGAAGAATCTGTTTAGGGCCCGGCTCTAAGTCAAGAGCCTCACCTACCATGACCACCTCGGAGGAAGCTGTGAAGTTAGTTCAAACTAAAGAACACGGATGAAGTCCAGGATGCGGAACAGGATGCAGGCAAAGAGCCTGGTCACTGGGCCCACCAAGCAGACACTCCATGGGACTGGTCCTGGGCGGTAACTGTTGTTAAGGGGTCTGCAGTTAACTCAGTGCTGGTTAAGGTGACAGCTGCAGAGCACAATGGGAATGGATGCTGCCCAAGTGTGTCCTAGAGGGGTCCTCCCTGCCTGGGCCGCAGGAGTGTGCCAACTCTGGGCCAGCGGCTAGGATAAGGCAGCAAAAGCACCAAGGACAGGGAAGGCAAAGATGTGTTCTCTCCACACCTGTGAGTGCCGACTGACTAATCATAGTTCAGGCGCTGCTAATCCTTGGCATGGCAAGCAGTGTGCACTGATTTGGGCACTTTGCCCCCCGCCCAAAGCAGTCTTAGTGGATATCATGTTCAAAGAGTACTAAGGATTCTGAGCATGTAACCTGGAGAGGACTAAGGGTAGGGACAGAAGAGGTCAGAGATGTGACTGAGAAAGAGAGCAGGCCCTGCCTGGTTGTTCCAGGCAGATCCACAACCAATAGGCAAGGACACAAGGAACTGTTCTGGCTCAAGATAAGCAGAACCAGAGAGCCCTGGCTTAGCTGAGGCTGGGCCAGCAGTGAACTCCAAGACACTGGCCAGGTAAAGAAGTTGAGGGTCCCCACTAAGGAGATCGAGGTATTTAATGTGCTCTGACTTTGTCCATGATTCTAGACATTGCCATCCACTTCAGAGTAATTTCCAAGTAAACACCTTTGAAAACCACTACTAGTATCTTGATTCAGACAAAGAGCTTAGGCACACCAGAGCTTAGACTGGTTGGCCTTGTTAGAGCAAGACTGTTGGCTAATTTAGGGGGAGCGTCTATACTTCACATCTCTTGACACCAAAGAACCAAAAGACTTGGACACAATACAGGAGAGATGGATGCTTAACCAGCAAGATGCCAGTCATGTTTAGAGGCAAGGGCAAGTGTGTAAGAGCTTTAGAAATGTGTCCAGACACAAATTATGTGTCCCAGCCACTATTGTGCTGTACTGACAGCCACAGGACCTCTCTGCCGAAGCAGCGTTGTGCCTTCACTTGTTCTGGTGAGGTTGAAGAGTAGGGAGATGGAAGGGCGATGTTTCTGCCCCATGTGTACACTCCGAGGTGGTGAGCAATAACTGAAGAGGCAGAGGCACTTCCACTGACACGGAAACTCCCCTTCTGTTCCTGGCCGGCACTTGCTGCCATGGTGCGGGAGGCTCTGAGCCCGTGATGGTCCACCTTCCACACTGCTCAGGCCTTGGCTTTGTGTGTTGAAAAGGACATCAAGTGCCCATCACTGTCTCTGATACCATGGCTAGGCACTCTGAGAGCTAACTATTATCCAAGCAAAGCCTGGTCCATCCTTCAAGCAGCAAGCCAGGCTGTCTGCAGGAGCTCTCTGGTCCACATTAGTTCCACTTTTAAACTTAGCCTCGTGCTTCTCATAGAACCTGAGGCAAATAATGCTCAGATATCAAGCAAGGATGAAAAGCAGCATTTTTACCAACCAGTTACAAAGCCAAATAAATTTAATATCGGGCATAAAAAATCTGCATTACCCTTCAATTCAGATTCATAGCTTATAATCAAAAGTTGATTTTATTGTTTATACATTTTACAGACAAAATTTACAAATATTATAAACTTCCAAAATGAATTGATTCTCTAAAATGTACACTCAAACATTTCACATTCTAGGGTACTGGTAACTTCCTTCTCCTCAGAGAAACCACATACACACAGAATCCTGGCCACAGAATCACTGCTGCTTGTTTAACTCTCTATAGCTTCTGAAGTTTTCTTCCATTAGAAGTGAAGACGACTGGCTTGGGAAACAGAGGAGGCTGAGACATATCCCCATACAACGACACTTTGTGCCGCGGAATAAGGAGGTTTTTATCAGTGTTGCAAGACGTATCTACTAGGTAGAACTGTTCTCCCAGCAAAGAGTCCCTGCAAGCTTCCAATGAAGGGGAAGCAGCCCACTAATGGTATATCCCCATCTTTACCCAAGGCGCTTGGTGGCCATCCAGAGATTTTACACAGATACTTCTGAGCCATAATCCATAAGAACAAAGATATACTTTAAGCTGAACAAACAAAATTGGTTCAGGGCCATTTTTAAGAATTATAAATATACTGACGGAAGTCAAATTTCTAATCCTGCAGGAAGTGCATGAGCAGACGTCAAGAGAACACCCAATGTAGCAGACAGGCTCTGGCAATGCGGACTGTCGGTGGTGACAGAGGGCACAGGGCTACTCACGAAAACCAGATTTCTGAAATTCCCCTGACCTGGCCCCACTCCTCCCTGAGCTTGTGTCCAGCATGTCCGTGAGGTTCCCCTGAACTTAACCAAAGGAAGAAGAACAAAGACCC
The DNA here is from genome assembly GCA_004026605.1 of Ondatra zibethicus. Taxonomy (NCBI): domain Eukaryota; kingdom Metazoa; phylum Chordata; class Mammalia; order Rodentia; family Cricetidae; genus Ondatra; species Ondatra zibethicus. Next base: position 4,994 of record PVIU01013303.1, on the reverse strand, counting down.
CAGTGTCCCTTGACAGCAGGGCCTGCAGAGAATTGGGAGCCTCCACACAGACAGACCCATAAACCGATGTGAAGGAGGAGCCCATGGGACCATGGTGCTCTGGCTGCAGCGTCAGTGCCATCTGCGTTCCCACCACATGGGCCAGAGAGGACACACCTGTGCACAGCAGCCAGCAGTGTGCTGGGTGCTACATCACTCAGAAAGGCGCACTTCCAGAGGACATGCAGTCACAAACAGAAGTGTCACTATCTCTGCTGTCCACTCTGGTGAGGATTAAGTGACATATCTTCAGTATGACTCATTTTAACTCAGCTTTTTTGTTCTGATTCACCTGTTGAGACTCTCGACACACACCCCATCCTCCTGCATGAGCCCCAGAGTGCTCAGGTTACAGGTGTGCACCACCTCCACTCTAGGAGACAAACAATACTTTTAAGCTGGTGTATTCCCCACATTTAAGAAATGCAGAAATTTTCCAAGTTGTATTTTTAACATTGGAAGAATACAAATGGAGTTCAAAAGAGGGCTCTTCATGACTCCCAAAGTGGTCGGGTATGGCACGGGAGTCTTGACCTTTAACAAAGCAGGAGACAGAAATGCAGACATCAAAAACTCTATCAGTAGTTCTTAGGGAGATGTGGCACATTCCCCAAATGTGGGTGGTTCTGTATTAGCGGAGCTTAGTTTCACTTGTGGTAGAACACAAAACTAATGACTCTCTAGAAATAAGAGACAACCATACAGCCAGAGCTATCTAATGCCTCCCAACTTGCACCTTAGCCGAGTTCCTGGCAGAACTGAGATCTGCAGTGAAAAGGAGCATGCGCAACAGCCACGTCAAGGTAAACACAAGAGCAGCAGGGCTTCGAGGCATCAGCATCACTATCGTATGTTGTCCAGATAATGCACTTCTGGATAGAGACAGTTGACAAGAAGAGCCAGCAAGCCTTTCCCATTCTGAAGGCAATGGCCAGGATGCTTTATGAAGCGGACAGCTTGCAGTATCTGATCCTGGTACTCCACATACTGCTTACTGAGTGTCATGGATTCAAGAGCAGTCAGTACCTAGAAAACATGAGAGACAAGAGGACTTATTCTGTGATTGCACACCACCTGACGGCTATCATGGTCCAGTTCCCCTGGAGCCTAGAGGGAAGGCAGCAGTCCGGGAGGCAGGCTCTGGGGAACACAACTGGAGGAGGTTAGAGGAAGCTGCATCTACTTCTCTTCTTGAGTACTACTGTCTTCTTGAGAAGGCTGCAGCAGCCAGGCTAGAGTTATGGCCCTGTCTCACCTGCCAAGGCCATGTCCCTGCCTACCTTGTCCCTGTTCTCCCTGATCGCACAGCCAACTCTCCCCAACCAGACGCCAACCCCCTCTCTTCACAGGCACCAGCTGCACCCCACAGGGCGAAAGTGTAGCCCACTGTGGGGTTTGTTCTGAGGTTACGGACCATCACAGGAAACAGAGTGAGTGAAACCCCCAACACAGCAGCTGCTCCGTGCTGCTGGGAGCACATGATACCGGGGCCACTTTGGCCCACGAAGTGCACAGATCAAGTTCCTCCATAAAACAGACAGACAGCATACCTGGGAAAACACGCCCCCACAACCCTCTTCAACAAAAAAGCTAAAACAGTCTCTAGATCTGTAATTTCATTCTTTTTTCTTCCTTCACTGGAGAAGAAAGAGAGACGGTACATGGAGAAAATAAAAATTCCAAACCACGATCTTGGGAAGCGAGGAGCTGTGTTTTCCAAGTGCCCAAACTCAGTCACCTCTGGGATTCTGAAGATATGCTCCCCAACCCTGAAACACCCGCCAAACATGGACTGTGCTACCTCCTCTCTCCTCCAGTTTTTGGAACCCCTGGTATTAAAAAAATATATTAAAAGATGTATTTGCTTGGTTCAGAATATAAAGAGGGAGATATTCTTTAGTGGTGTAGGAGGTTCTTCTGTCTATGTGTTGCTTTTATTGGTTGAATAAAGAAACTGCCTTGGCCTTTTGATAGGGCAGAACTTACATAGGTGGAGTAAACTGAACTGAATGCTGGGATGAAGGGCAGTGTGGCAGATGCCATGAAGCTCCTGCCTGAGACTGACGCTGGTTAGAATCTTTCCCCAGTAAGCCACGACCTTGTGGTGTTACACAGATTGGTAAAAATGGGTTAAATGAAGATGTGAGAGTTAGCCAATAATAGGCTAGAGATAATGGACCAGGCAGTAATTTAATTAATACACTTTCTGTGTGGTTATTTCGGGTGTAAGCTAGCCGGGCAGCGGGATGCAGCCCGTTCCCTCTTACTACACTTTAGTATGGTAAATAAGCAAGAAGCTTAGAAATAAATTACTAAGCTAGTCATAAGCAGAACTTAGGGCTGAATTTTTTTCAATGAGACATCCCCTACATTACTGATTCTTGTAATTTGGCCCCAGAATGACCAACTGAAGAGCTCGCCCAGATGAGTCATCTGAAATCTGAAAGCCCTACTAGCAAGTATGCCAGACCATGTCAGGAGCAGCATGTCAAGTCTAATAGACAGGGGCCTGCATGACCTGTGGTCACAACAACAGCAGAATCCTGATGTACGATCTCAAATACACCATAAAATAAACTCACCAACTCCCAATCTGCCTACACGGGCTTGTCTGCCCATCTGTGAGGCTTTATGAAGACATTCAGGACTCCAGCAGTGAGTAACTAATACCCGATGTCTTATATCCTAAGATCCCGATGCCCATGAAAAATCTACCAATTGCACTAACTGATCCTTGCTCTGTTTGTTTGTTCGTTGTTTGAGACAGCGTCTCTCTGTGTAGCCCTGTCTGTCCTGGAACTCACTATGGAGACTAGGCTGACCTTGAACTTCAGAGATCTTCCTGTCTCTGCCTCCCAGTGTTGGAATTAAAGGTGTGCACCACTACACCTGGCTTCTGGTCCTCTGCCCTGAGCACTTGCCACACACAGACATCCTGCAGAGTGGAAAATGAGGAACAGCCTGGAGACAGACCAGCCACGTGAACCCCAGCCCCAACACCTACTACTTACTGAGTGCACAGGGACAAATTTCCTAGCTTCTCTCTCTCATGTCTCCTCATCTATGAGATCAGAATCGCTACCACTCTCTGCTACAGGGGTGTTATGAGGATGAAATGAACAGAATGTTAACTCACTAATGTTAAAAGAGCCTGGCAGGAGCAAGCATTCAAGGATGGCACTACTATTTGACTATTTCAAGCTGGCTCCATACCCAGTCAGCCAGATTAAACAAGTCCCAGGAACCAGACCCAGGACGTGTAGCCATCCACGTCACGTGTTCAGTGCACACTGTAACTTCTAGTAGCTACCCTTCTGCTGGTTATTCAAGCACCTGCCTGCTACCTGGTCACGCTTAGGCCTCATGGAACAGGAGCCACTGCTTTGGCTCCAGGGAAAGCTCAGCTAACTGTCACTCACGTCAAGTGAGCCGCTTTCTGTGCAGTACCAGCCCTGGCAGCAGGAAGCACACTTACCACGCTCTCCAGTACCAAATTCAACCCTAGACCAGCTTGACCTGGCCTTGTCTCTTCATTGCTCTAGTCTGGTACCTAGAAAAATCAGTTCAGGATCTGAGACAAGCCCACCCAGGAAGCCAGCTCTGGGCTTGTCTTCAGGCCTGGAGGGCACAAGTTAGAACTGCCACCACCCTTCTTAAACGCCAGCCTTGAGGTTGCTGTCACTGACCTGCTGAGCTTTTGGAGTCAGGGGTAATTCAGAGCTAGGCTTCAGACGAATCTGGTCTTCTGCAGGCACCTGAACTGACAGGAAGGCGGCCATGCCTCGGGCAACCACACGGAACCTTGAGTGTTAACAACAGGCCAGAAGTGAGTGGCCATTAAAGTGAACAGTTTCACATACAAACCCTATTTCCTATTTTAAAAGGAAACAATATAACCCCATTTCCAGATCCTTTCTGTAGTTAAGCTCTTCAGGGAAACCCTACTTAATGTTTCCTTCCTTGGTTACCCAAATAGTGTGTGCCACTCAGATTCAAGAGTGAAAGTGCTGGTGGAGACAGAAGAGCTGGGACAGTCAGACATGGGACACCACGGGGCTGCTACAGACAGCCACGTGTGCTGCCTTAGTAAGAAAAACACAGTTGTCACGTCACCCAGCAATCTCATCCTAGGTATGCACACAAGAGAACCAAAGACAGATATAGCCAAAAATGTATGCATGAACGTTCACAGTGACATTAGTTACAACAGCAGCAAAGACTGAAGCAGCCCAAATGTCCATAGCTTCTAAATGGACAATATGGCAGTCTGCACTCATGTGTGTGCCGCTCAACCATACAAAGGAATAAAGGGATGTGGCTCAGTTGTGGGACACTTGTCAAGAATGCATAGTTCAATCCTCAGTACCACAAGAACATAAATAAAAATAAGCAAGAGCTGCTGACACACGCTACAACACGGACGACCTCGGGAAAGCACTGCCAGATACTGAAGGTCACATACTATACAATTCCATGTTTAGAATTGTCCTAAGAAGGACTTACGTATAAAGTCGATTCACAGTCATCAGTCACAAGGGGAAGAAGGAAACGGGGGTGACTGGTGACTACAGGGCCTACTTGAGGGGTGAAGAGAATGTTGTAGAGCTAGTGATGGCTATCCCATTGTGAATGTCATTCAATTATACATAGTAAGATGGTTACTATAAGAAATTAAGTTATACATATTTTACCATAATAAAAAAAGGAAAGCACTTGATTCAAGCAAAGGATATGCAAACAAATTTAAGTAAAACTAAAATTGTGTCTGTCACATTCTACCAGAAACAAACGTGGGATTATATGGTCTGGAATGAGAGATCCCCAAGTTTACCACACGGTGCATGTCGGCACAGTAGGAGACCTCTTTTCAATAATGGCAAGGATTTGAAAAGAAAGCCAGGCTATAGCTAGGGTGGAGACTAGAAAGGGAGTGCTGGGAGGGAGGGAGGGAGGGA
>PVIU01013302.1:0-56585 GCA_004026605.1 Ondatra zibethicus | reverse complement strand
AGGAGGGATGGGGGTGGGCCTTGGACTTCCAACAGGGCAGGGCACCATGCCCTCTTTCAAGGAAGAAGGGGGAGGGAGGAGGGGTGGGGGGGTAGTGGGAGGGGACCGGGAGAAGGGGAAGAAAGGAAAAAAAATTTATTTCTTTAATTATGTTCTTGAATGGAAAAAATAAAACAAAACAATGTATGGAAAAAAAAAAAAGAACCACATCACCTCCCACCCCCCCACCCCCGCTGAGGAAGAGATACTTTCCAGCTGTCATCCAGATGCAAAGAAGTTCCAGGGTTCCAGCCAGCCTCATTTGCTACCCATTGGTGAGTGTGAGTGTACCAATCCCTGCCATCCTTCACTGGCACCAGAACCCAGCTTCGTCAGCCTTCTAAAATGGGCTGAAGCCTGTATGTCTCCAGGTTTCTTCCAGGCATTTAGACTGCTGTGGGATCTGACTCTCAGCCTCTCTTGTATGCAGGCTACTAGTCCATATCATGACTTAAAATATACAGTCATTCTAGAGAACCCCAAATAATACCAAACTATTTTGGAAAAGTGTCTTTTGAAAACGAATGAAACTTGAAGCTCTGGACACTTATCTACCTGAAGTTATAAATCTAGTGTGCAAAGAATATAAGATAGCAAAAGACCAGCATGATAATAAAGGTCATATGAGCTTTCTAGCATAGCACATTTTCATGACTTTGTAAGCCATTATTAGATATGGGCCACACACTTAAAATTCTCAGGGCTCAGGCTGGCCACCACCTTCGTTCTACTAACTGTATGACTCATGAAGGGTTACTCTTCAACTGATCCAGTCTAAACACTAAGGAGTGAAGAGATCTGAATTTCTCTGTGAGCTTACTCTAGAAATAGCCAAATTTACAGATATCCAATTAAGACGCAAAACATACAAATCTCAATGCTCAGGAACTCACCTCCACAGAGATGCTTCCATGAGTGTACAAAGATGCAACTGAAACACATCGATGCATTCAACTTTCTGACTGCAGGATCAGGGGCATCCATCCATTTGTCACATCTTGTCAATCTGATGACAAACTGCTCCAAAATATCTACTCTTGAAGATAAGGAAAGAAATACCAGTTTATCACAATACCAGGCTTACTTGGCTCATCAGTGATACTAAATGAACTGAAGTTCAAACTATGGTTTTCCTAAGCCTTGATCATCCATGGGGCTGACAGTGGTGTATCCCTGTCTTTGGATTTCTTCCCACATGCCTTACTTTTGAGTTTCAAAGGTACAGGCTAGTAAGTGAATCACATCACGGAACACAGGTGGGTCTCTGCAAGATGCCTTATTGAAGTTTTAATTTTCCTTTTGCCTTTCTTGACTTCCGTAGTAACGGTTTGAATAAAATGGGGACAGAAGGAAGAGCTTTTCTGCAGTAAATCCATCTCTGCTTTGCTTCCTTTCAGGTGCACGGCAAGAGCTGCGAGACAAGTTCGTTTAATCACTTGGAATACGTCATGTTAACTCAGGGAAGACGCTCCGTGCCTGAAAAGCCAGGATAAACTGCGTGTAACTTTCTTTCTCTCTCTCTCTCTCTCTTTTTTTTACCCTCACAAAATCTGGCTCAATAAAAACCATCTTTACTGCCTGAGGCTAATGTGTAAGTTAGTGAGAGATTATGGTCTGGTTTTTATAGCATTTTATGTAGTATTTGACAATCCATAGGGACCTTGCCTGGTAGTCCTTTACAAATATAAAATGTAATTTGAAATTTCACTTCATCATGGTAATAGGCTGTATAAGCTTTTCTTCAGAAGCCTACAGACCATTCTGTCACCTTAGGGAGCCTCCAGCAACCTGACTTAATCACATCACAGCCACTCCTGCACCATTGTGCCTACTCTTTTGAAAATACATAAATCCTAATTATTTTAAGCACTTTAGTACTAAATGAGATCGATATATTTATGTGCATATTCAGGCCAAGTATGCATATGGACATACACAAACACATACACTTGGAGAGGGAGAAGCAGGGAGAGAGAGAAGCAGAAGAGATTCTGTGCTCTCTTTTCATATCTCTTTTACACCCCTCACTCAACTCTACAGAAGAGACTTCGGGATAGAAGCTCATTTCATTCGTATGAAGCTCTTAGGCCAAATTTTAATGGAGAAATAGAAAAGAGACAATCATTTATAAGTAAGGACAACACTACACTGTGTACAGTGTACTACTAAACCACAACCACTTCAAGCAGTAGGAAATTTCTTTGATCAATTAGCAGACGGATAAAACTATCTCTGAGTGTGTGCACATGTCTGTGCATATGTTTGTATATGTGGGTGCATGTGTATGTCCAGGCATGCATGCATTTATGTACTGTGTGCTTGTGCATTTGGAGAGCAGTGAATACTCTCAGGCGCCATTCTTCCAGTGCCAACCATCTTTGGGTTTTGAGACAGGGTCTCACATTGGCTGGGATTTAACAATGAATACATTGGACTTCTGAGCCCCAGGGTTACATGTGGCTTTGCCTCTTCCACTGAATTTTCAAGTGTATGGCAGCAGACTGATTGCCCTTTGTTTCCTAACATGTGTTCTGGGACTAGATATCAGATCCTTTTGTTTTCAAAGCAAGCACTTCACTGGCTATTTTATAGCCTCAGCCTAATAAAGCTGATTTATATAATGTTTTGAATATGAGGAAAAGGAGAGTCAGAGATACTGATTTCTTTATAATAACAAGTGTATAATCCTTAACCAAATTTATATCAGGTTTTCTAGAATCTCTCAAAAAATATCACTGCCATCAACATTGGTAAGGAAACTCTGTACCCCCCAAACAGGATAATATTGCCCCTTCTTGGAGTTATTTATTTTTTCATTTACTCAGATACTAGAGTTAACCAGAACATGACCATTGCTATTAGGAGTAAATTCTAAGGTGTTATTATTTTCTTCTGCTCACCTCCTGTACCGGGCTTTCCCATGGCACCATCCCTGTAGTGGTGAGTATCAAAAAGAAACACATCCCTTAGAAATATCCACTCTTCTCAGACAAGGTCCCCATACTGCAGTAGTCTCAGGGCAGATTTCTCCAAGGGACCTATTGACATCACAACATAATCAGTGCTCATATAAGCCATGTCATAGTAGGCCCGTGTTATTTCATGTTGAAAACTGACTTGACCAACCCAGTGATTGCTCCATTGAGATGATACCATGACCTTCTATCCGGAATACTAGTTTATCAGATAGATAAACTATGAAAGCCCATTCCAGCTAGTGAATCCACTCCTATCAACACCTTCACACCTTTCTAAAAGTATCCTGAAGTTCCAAGGACAGACTTCTAACACACACAACTGCCTTATGGGTGGAACTCTGTATTTTTTTTCATGAAATTTGCTTCTTTAAATGTGAATGTGTTACAACTTGCAGCTGAATACTTCCATAAAGATAATTACATATGGCAAGACAGAAAAACTTTTTGAAAAAAAATCCCTTGAATATGTGCCTGAATTCATTTACAACTGTTGCTACTTTAAACACTTCAGGCAGAATAAGTGGATGGCACTAAACAGCTTAGCTGCAATTATTATGGAATGTCTGAGGTATAATTTCCCCTGCGGTTTTGTTAGGCGTACAAAATTCATAATTCTGATTTGTGGCAGGTACTTATTACCCATCACAGGTGGGGATATGCAAATATTATTCTAGTAGGGGTGAGCAGCCTTTATTTCAGTATTCAGCTATTAACGAGATTTGTGAGTCTGGTACTCTGGGGCCATTTAATTAATTAGATGGTACAGATAAAATAGAAATTGTTTTGTAGGCTACACAATTCCTGAGCTAGGAGGTGTAAAAATGAAGCTAAATGAACTTAGTGCCAATTGATTTGTTATATATGTGTGTGTGTGTATGTATAAATATATACAGCTCCCAGAAAATATAAATCCTGCTCATCATTTTCCTGTGTGTGTTACACTCATAATCCTTGGATTCTCTGAGTTTCATTAAAATAGAAGTTATTTAACTATTTGGTTAAGTGGCTCTATCACTTCATCATCATGGTCCATTGCAGGAAATAGGTCTTATATATGAAAAGAATACAGTTGGAGTAGGTCTTTCAAAAGGTTGCCATGTTATTAAGTGGGAAGGTTTGTTAATTTATAATATTCTGTAGGAGGAAATAACACCTGTGATAAGCCTTGGACAATTGCACAGTATTTAATGAGAGTTTTATCAGGATCATTCAAAAAGTACGGCAACCCACACAACTAGATGTAACTGGAGAGGTATGCAATGAATTTGATACCTCAGGACAGTGTGAAACTTGCAGTTACTTAATCAATAGAAAGTAAGCTTAAATTTCCAGTGCTTTTATAAGATTGACATAGAATGCCTAACAAGGCGATTTGGGGATTTCCACTGGTGCAGTGGGAAACCCTACTGTGGTTGATTGGTAATGTCTGTCGTGTTGTGTGATCAGAGTGGTGTTGTTTGTGAAAGACATTTACAATCGCTCATTCATAGGCTTGGCAAGTAGCATCAACATCTTAACCATATTGTAGATCTCTTTAATTGGCAGCCAAGAACAAAACTGTATGTACTTCTTTTCATTGAGAAGACACTAGATTGATGCTATTATATGTCTCATAAGAAAATATCTGGAATCATTTACTTTAGTGTTATACTAAAATTAGAAAAGAATAACTTATATAGCCCATTATTCTTATCTATGTTAGCCACATGGCTCAGTACCTTTTTCAGTGGGCAGGTCACATCGTGCTTCTTTGGTGGTCTAGGCAGGTCTGAGGAAAGAGCTTCCTTCTTCCCAGAATACTCCTGTTCTTCTGGCCCCACCTTTACTTCCTGTCTGGTTTTCCCACTTATACTTACTGCCTGGCCAATCAGCATTTATTTAAAACATGATTGACAGAATACAGACAATTCTCCTGCACCACTAATTCCTTCCTCCTGACCTTCAAGCCTTCACCTAAAATTGAAGGTTTGACTAACCAGAATATTTTTTTTTACTGTGAATAGCCTTTTCTGTCTTCTACCAATGCTCCTTTAATCCCCATCTCTTTTTATTTCTTAATGAAAAGCAAGTGTATTTCTTTTAGCACCTTGGCTAAATAAAAGAAGGGCTACAGAAGAAAACATTAGAACCCAAGAACAATTTCCCAAAGGGACTGAATAACAATATTTGACATAATTGCAGAAGCAGGAGTGCACACACCATGTTGACATCCTTGAATGCAAAGCACAGTGTTTAGTGTGGAGGCTGGAGAGCTCCATGTTCCAGGTCAGCTTTCAGGGAGCTTGTTCAGCATCTTCTGTTAATCTCCATAAAAAGCCAGGAAGGCACAGACTTTATCAATTTAAAAGAAGATAAATAAGGTACTATGACTATGTGTTCTATACCTCCAAGGGAACTAATTAAATGAAGGGTGATAATTATTCATATTCAAAACATACTATAGGAGCCAAACTGAAATTAAAAAATTAGAAAAAAATATTAGTAGGAAAATACGCTTAGTTAACAAAGGAATACATACTGAAAGGACAGGCCAAGGCAAAACTACCAAAATATTTAAAGGGTTTTAAAGACACTAAGGCGATGCCCTCTGGATGGCATGTTTTCGTAAAATGCAGTTCTTTTGCATTTGAAAATTCACAGTTAAAATGAATATATATGATAACACATGGATTTTAACTATAAAAATACCTTGACATCCATTACTCAACCTAATAAGATAAGTGTATTATGGTTATAGTAGAGAAAATTTAGATTTAAGAAATGCACAAATATTGAATATTAAGATAAGTCCTTGCTTTTGCTTTTTATGTTGTTTTAATGGGAATACTTCAAAGCTACAGGTATGATATTCTGAGATTATATGTGCTTCTCCAGTGTTCCGGGCTTTAGCAGCATAACCACTCAATAGCTCTGCGGTTGGGGTATTTGGAAACAAAGGAAGATCCACTTTCATTTACTCTTTGGAGAACATCGAGGGGGTCACATAAAAGGCATCTGATTTGTGGGTAAGAGATGCTGAGCCGGTGTCTTGATGGCAGAACTTTTGGGTGGAGATCAGGACCTGAACTTCCCTTTTCGGAGTTTGACAATGAGTAGAACTGGGTAATGACTATATAAATCAAAACCCATTGATTTCTACATCAAAAGGGGGTGAGTTTTTACTGCATGCAAACTAAGGGAAAGAAGGCATCTCCCAGGAGTGGAAGGGCAAATGGATTAAACTGTTCATGCAAGTATAACAGGTCTGCTCTGAAGAAGTGGGCATGAAGACACCTGCCCCAATAATCTTGTAGAATAGTGTTTTAGCTTTACAGCTAACTTTTACAATTCACTTCAAAGTTAAAGAAATCGTGGGGCTAAAGACAAAAAGGAGCTATACATAAAGCCTGTACTCCACTATGTATTTTTATTCCTGGGAAGGCAGAAATTGGCCCTTTCAAGAGTGTACAGTGATGGGTGTTTGATACCTGGTGTGATGCTGGTGCCAATTTGCTGACTAGAATTTGGTAAATAAGTATGAGGGAGCAAGAGGTGTCATGTTTCCCATTGTTGGAAAAAGCACGGGATTAGAATAAACCCCTGGGACTAGGACAGAGTTAGAGATACATCAGCAATTGGGTACTTTACAGTGGGCTATGCATTTCAATTTGTTGAGCTCTGGTTTTCCATGATACATTTCATTGTCTTACTGGTGGTTTTCTAATGTTCAAACCAGAATATAAATAACTGTCTTTTCTAACATTTGACATCTTCTCCTGGTGAAACCACCCAAAATCCTTTCTTCTGGTTCCATAAAAATAAAATATTATATATTGTTCTCATCTATAGATGCCACACTAAGCAACAGGGCTTGTTCCTTCTGTCACCTGTTTGTGCCTTTTCACTAACTTCTCCTTCCTCTACTCTTCCTCCTCATTCACTGTTCCCAGGCTCTTTCCAGATTCCACATCTGTGGATAGCAAGTGGCATGTGTCTTCCCGAGTCTGACTTAGCTTCACTTTGTAATAAACTCCAGTTATTTGATGTTGCTAATGACAGGAAGATTTCTTCAATGCCTTCATCCTCTGTCTGGTTACATTGTTTTCCAGGATGATTTCCTGGGTGACTGCATTCTCTTTCTGGTTACACTTTTCCACTGGTTCACTTTTTTTTCAATCTATTTATCAACTGATGGACACACAGGGTATTTCTAATTCTTAGTCATTTATTGCAGTGCAATAAATAGGAGCTCAGTTTTTTTTCTTTGAGATTTTGTTTCCTTCAGATACCCAATATCAAACTATAGTGTGATTTTTATTTCTTGCTTTTCACCATGGCTGCACTAATTTAAATTTCCACCAACAAAGAGTAATAGTAGTTTTCTCTGTTTTGTCTCAGCACTTGTTATCTTTTCTTTGTTTGTTGATAAAAATCCTTTCTAGGCCAGGCGGTGACGGCACACAACTTTAATCCCAGGACTCAGGAGACAGAGGCAGACTGATCTCTCTGAGTTTGAGTCCTGTCTGGCCACAAAGCAAGTTCCAGGACACCCAGGGCTACACAGAAAAATCTTGTCCCAAAAAAGAAAAAAAAAAATCCTTTCTAACTACAGTGAGGTGATATTGCTTTCCAATGAGATTTTCATTATGTTGATTTTCATTATGATCATATGGTGTGGTGTGTGCGCGCGCGCATGTGGGCATGTGTGGGCATGTGTGTGTGTGTTTGGGTGAATGTGTGTGTGAAGCTCAGGAGTTGTTAGGCATCTTCCTTGAACACTATCTTAAAAGATATTGAAGCAGGCTCCCTCACTCAACACTAGAACTAACTGATTTGAAAAAAGAGCTCCCTGCCCTAGGTGCTGGGATTACAGATGGGCTGCCTTCCTGCCTGGCATTTACATGAGTGCTGGGGATACAAACTTAAGCAATTTCAATTTTATAGCTAGATAATCATTTTCATCCTTGAGCCTTCGTCCCAGTCCCTCACCACAGTTCTTGATTTACATTTCTCTGATAACTTTGTTGAACATTTGTTCATGTCGTGTTTGTATACTTCCTTTTGATAAATATCTGATTGAGACAACTGCAATTTTAAAGTCAGATTTTTTTTCTTCATTTCATTGTTCTTGTTTTGCGTGAACTGAGTTCCTTCTGTATCCTGGATATTAGACTCTTGTCAGGTACACAGTTTTCAATGTTTTTCCATCAGTAGGTTATAACTACATTGTGTTAAGTTTTTTTTTTTCTGGAAAAAGCTTTGTGTTTGATGCTATTTTCTATTACTCTGTTAGATTATCTATCTGTTAGATTATATTATTATATTTGTCTTTTTGCTTTGTGTTCCTTTACCACTGTGTCCTTATTTTAAAATACGTCCTTTATCATTCCATGTTCTGAACTATTTTCTTAAGATTTCTTCTAGTAGCCCTATGATCTTACATATAAGTGTATTTTTAATTTAATTTTATCTATTTGAGAATTTAATTCATGAATATAGAATTGACATCATTTCCACACCTCCCTCTCTACTTCCAATCCCACCCTTGCCACACTCCCATCTTCTATTGAGTCTATTTAATATCAGTTATACGTACTGTAGGGCAACACATTTGGAATTGGATAACTAACCTGTCCAGGAACTCATCCCTGGAAAAAAACTAATTTTCCCTGTCTCAGATGCCATCTTTATCCTGTAGCTTTTCATCTGGGGGTGTGGCCTTGTGAAATTTTCCTGAACCATGTTAACATGTCAACTGGAACTGGGGTTACTGTTCTTTATGTCTTGTTTAGTCAACAATAGTCTTGAGGTTTTGTGGGCGGGGTTTCACTGTAATGTCTGAAGACTGTCCGACAGCAGACACAATCTTCTAGCCTTACATTCTTTCTACCTTCTTTTCCATGACTTTCCCTGAGCCTTAGGTATAGGGGTTCCATTATAAATGTGTTGATTGAAACTGGGTATTCCATAGTAACTTATTCTCTGCATTATGACCAGATATGGATCTCTGTGGTAGTCTCCTTCTATAGCAAAAAGAAGCGTCTTTGATGGAGAGTTAAAGCTATACTTAACTATTGGTATAAGGGTAAACACTAAGAGTGCAGTTAGAAAGCCTATTGGTTCAGCAAATGGCAGTAATAGGTGCTCCTTAAGAGTCTGTGACATCTCCAGCTGCTGGTAATTACCGAGGTTTACGGTACCACACATGAACAGCACTGGCTACCTCCAAGATAAAAGTGTCACGATTGCACCACTGGGGGTATCTTCCTGAGCTCACCATTGTTGGAGCTTGTAAGTTACACTGGGTAGGATTGCTTTTCTTCCTTGGTTGCTTTCATAGCACCTTCTGGTACTACGAGAGCTAGCGCTCACGGTGGGAGCCTCTTTATCAGTTCCAACTCCGTTCCTCCAAGTCCTGTGTCTGAAGTGTCTTCAGCAATAGGGTCAGGGGCTTAGCTTCAAGTTCTTAGAGGCAACCAAGGTCAATGGCAATAGCCGTGTGTGTGTGTGTGTGTGTGTGTGTGTGTGTGTGTGTGTGTGCACATGTCACAATAAGTGAAAGAACAGTTTTCAACAGTTGTTCTTCTCCTTCCACCATGGAGGTTATGGAGACAGAATTCAAATTGTCAGACTTGCTGGCAAGCATATTTGTCTGCAGAGCTATGTCACCAAGTCCCCTTGTTGCTGATTTCATATCCTGAGACTTTGAAGAAATTACTTATTAGTTGTAAGACAATTTCATGGATAGTTGAGGCTTTCTGTGTTTGTTATACTCACCTGATTGTCCTGGCTAGGGATTCAAGTACTTTGATGTATGGATGGTGTAAGTGAACATGCTTGGCGTTTTTATGCAAGTCTCAGAAAGAATGATGTTTGCTATGAGCTTATATGTGGCTTTTATTCCTTTGAGGTGAAGCCTAACTTAATCATAATTTCAGATACTAAGGCATATTTTATTTTATTAAATAGTTTACTATATCAAAATAATCATATAGGTCATACTCCCTTCTCTTAATGTATTTATCACATTTATTGATTTGCCTATGTTGAAGCATCCTTTCTCTTCCTGGGACAAATGCCATTTGATTACGAAGAACAGTCTTCTAAAGGGCTGCTAGATTCTGTTTGATGTTTTCTAGCACTTGGTTTTGTACTTCTTTTCATTAACAGTGTTGGCTTGTAATTTCTTTTTTATTGTGTCCTTCTCTGTGTTGCTTTTAGTATCAGGTATCAGTGTAATAGTGACCTTGAAGACTGAGTTTAGAAGAATTTTC
Organism: Ondatra zibethicus; assembly: GCA_004026605.1. Classification (NCBI taxonomy): domain Eukaryota; kingdom Metazoa; phylum Chordata; class Mammalia; order Rodentia; family Cricetidae; genus Ondatra; species Ondatra zibethicus. The sequence goes on along the minus strand of PVIU01013302.1, from coordinate 46,315 downwards.
TCCTCATCTTGGGGAAAGACTTTTAAAAAGTTGGCATGCCTCTTAGGATTATTTATTTGGTATAGTAGATATACTTCAATTTTTATAAGAAAATTGACCTAGGTTCTCTGCCTATATGTTATGGCTGAGTGGCTTGGTATTCTCGTGAGATTACTAACAGGGAGCATGGGATGTCTCTGACTCTCTTGCTTGCTTGTGGGAACTTTTCCTCCAAATGGGTTACCTTGTTCAGTCTTAATGTGTTAGTATGTGCCTGGTCAAATAGTAGCTTGTTATGCCATGTTTGGTCGATGTCCCTGGGAGGCCCGCTCTTTACTGAGGGGAGGAAGATGGGGGTTTGGATCTGAGAAAAGGGGAAGATAGAGGGAGAAACTTGGGGGAGAGGAGGGAAGGGAAACTGTTTTTTTAAAAAAAAAAAAAAAACCTGGAAAATCACAAGGGAAAAAAATTGAAATCTGCAGCGTCTCCATCTGGTTCTGATTTAATTTGGTGAGAGCTTTTATTACCGATTCCACCTCTTTATTCGTTTCTTTTCTAGTTTATTTAATAAAATATTTGAATATAGCATTTTAAGAAATGGGAGCTAATTTTGGCTCACAATTTGAAGGAATACAGTTAGTCCTTAGAGGCAGAGAAGATACAGTGTAATGATGATGAGAATGGTTGGTCATATTTTGTTCATAATCAAGAAGCAGGGAGAAAGAAATGCTCATTTCTACCTTATTTGCTTCCTTTATTTCAGTTCAGCACCTCAGCCGACAGGATGATGACATCCACATTCAGTGTGGCTCATTCCTTCTTGGTTAAAATTGTCTGCAAATGCCCTTATACATAGCAGGGCTACCTCCCAGGTACCTCTTAGTGCAGCTGCATCCAGAGCTACAATGGGCCATCATCATCCACTTGTTTTCTGCATCCAATCTATCAAATTGTTTCAAGGATTGTTTCTTCTAGAGTATCAACATTTTGACATAAGCTCGTGGACATCAGTGACTGATGAGCCTTTGACTGTTACTGAACTCTTTTTATTTCTGATTTTGAGTATTCCTTTCATTTTCTTAGTCTGCTAAGACCTTACTCACTTTGCCTTCTTAAAAAAAGTCATATCTTGTGATTTTTTTTGTACTGTTTCAATTTCTCCTTCATTAATTTTTGCTCTTAATTTCATTTTTAATATTTAATGTCCCCTTTTGCATCTTTTTGTGTGATCTGCATCATAACACAGTAATGTAATAACAACTTTTAAATTATTTTATATTTAGTTTTCATATTACAGATAAATATTTTGTATGGCACACTTGCAGTATCATAGCATTCTGAATTTGTCTGTATACTCATTTTTTATTATTAAATTTTGTGATTCCTGAATTTTCTTCTTGATCATAAATGTCTCTTTCAACTTAAGTACCATTTTAGCCTTTTTAAATAACACATGTCTTGTGGTGATAAGTTCTCCCAGCTTTTCTTATTGTGTGAATATCTTTGTCTCACCTTTAATTTTAAACTTATTTTTCTTTTTTGGTAAGGCTATTTTATTCTATTAATTTATGTGTATGGGTGTTTTTCCTGTTTGTATGTCTGTGTACCTCATGGATGCCTGGTGTCCAAGGAAGTCAGATACCCCAGAACTGGAGTTACAGGCAATAGTGAGCCACCATATCAGACTCTGGGCATTGAACCTTGATGCTCTAGAAGAGCAGCCAGTGTTCTTAACTGCTGAGCCATCTCCCCGGGCCCTGTTCTTTAATTCTGAAAGGTAATCATTTTTGGATATAATAATATCCATTGTCTTCTTTTCCTTGAGACTGTGAATATTTCAACTCACTCTGTCTTGGCCTGTAAAGCTTTTGTTGGAAAGTCTACTGTGAGCAGATTGAACATCTTTTATGTGCTGTTTATTTCCTCCTCAATGATTTGAGAGCTCTCTTTGTCTTGTAGCCTTTGAGAATTTGATTATACTGTCTTAGAATAGTCCTTGTTGAGTTAATTCTAAGAGGTAACTTAATCCTTTCTGTACCTGTATACCCTCTCTACCACTGAGAAATTTCATGTTATTACCTCTTATAATAAAACTTTACACTTTTGGTACTCTGAATTTCCATTTTGGCCCCCATTCCCCATATGTTTTCTATTGTAATGCTTTCCCTGTGTACCTGTAAACATTGTCGCTTCTGTTTGTTACTTCTCTTTTGTTTAACTCCTACTTCACATTTTCAAATATCTTCGAGTTCATGGACTTAGTTTTTGTCACCAAATCTGGCATTAATGGCCCCTACTGGGTTTTTTTTTCTCCCATTTATTGCACACTTAAGCTCAAAGATTTGTTTTGATTTATCTAAATTTATTTAAATTTCTTCATTTTCCTCTGATGAAATATCACACTGTTTTGCAGTGTGTCTATCATGCTCATTAAGTTAAAACTGATGTTTTACATTCTCTTTTCACAGAATATAGATGTATCAATGGCTGTATGCGGGCATTTTCCTGCATTTCATTGTTAAGTGAGTACATTGTAGTAAGGAAGGCCCTTCCACACCAGTTCATATAGTGTGTGTGTGTGTGTGTGTGTCTTGTGTGTGTGTGCGCATGTTCAGTTCTCTCCCTTCGATGTGTGGGTCCTAGGAGTTTAACTCAGGTTGTCAGTTCATATAGCGTGTGTGTGTGTGTGTGTGTGTCTTGTGTGTGTGCGCATGTAGTCAGTTCTCTCCCTTCGATGTGTGGGTCCTAGGAGTTTAACTCAGGCTTTGCAACAAGTGCCTTTATCTCCTGAGCCATCTGTTTGGCCAGCCCCTGCCCTGAAAGTTTGCTTGATTTGTAAACACACACCAGTATCTCCACACTGAAACTTTATTTATTCCAAACTCCATAATCTGACTGTGTTTGTACTTGTCTTTCCAGAAATTCTAAGCAAGCTGCTGCTAATAGATAGCACCCAATGTAGGCTTGCCATAAACCCATAGTTTATATATTATCACTAATATATCTGTAAAGGGCTGAAAAGACTGGTTTTGAGTTCCTTAGTTAAACTTCAGTATATCCCTCACAAGCAACATGAAGAAGCTAATGCAGAGCCAGATATGTTGTCTATAATCAGAGATTGGACTACATCAGAAACCTTTCCTCTCTATGGGTGGACAGGTCATAAGTTGGTACGACTTTGTATCTCTTCTATCCTTTCTCTCTCAGACAGTGACAGCCTGGAGTTGGAAAATCTGTGAGTTTTTCCCTCTTGAGAACACAGATACTGCAACATGGTGTTGCACCTGAAGATGACAGCCGCCATGACCAACGCAGCACAGAGGTGGGACGGAAACATGTGCTCCTATGGCCTTCATTATCCTGTGGTGCATAGATAGCCAACACCACTGCTCCCTGGAAGAAAAGTCTGTCTGCTTGAGGCTGTAGATCCCTGCCTGGCATCAGGATAAGTTTAGAAGCTCCATGAAAAGGCATTGTTCTACGGACAAGAAACATTGGTGTCTTCCTTGTTTGGGGTTTTACCACCCTGTCATGGATTTTCCAGGTCAAATCCTGTGTGTTTTTCATTGAACTACTCTGCAGTAGATGGATTGCTCCTTTGTGCTGTGCTGACCTGTGTAAATGGACAGGTGTTGGATGTTGAGCCAATAGAGGTTCAGAGGATTGGTGCTGGCCTATGTCAAAGGCCACTTAAGTACTGGATTTCAGCATGGTGGGTTAAAAGTATGATACTGAGCCTTAATTTCCTCCTTGAGTCTGAAGTAAATGATATCTCTCTTCATCTTGAATTTGTTTTTTGAATTAAGGGAGGAATAACAAGGGTCACTTCTTTTATTCTTACCTTCTTCAAAATACAGCTCTTTATTACAGCAACAAAATAAAGGGCTATTGTTTCTCACTTTCTTTCCTTAGCTCCCACAAAGGTAGTTTCTGGTATAAACTGAGGTCATATTGCTGTTTCTGTAAAGAGATGATCATGGGATCGTCTTACTCTATGGTCATCTTTCTATAATTCTCGCTTGTTTGCCTGGCCTGTGAATGTGCTTTTGTTTCATACAAAGAAAGTTGATTAAAAGATAGGAATGAAGGAGAAATGGAAAGTTGGAAGAAATAAGATACTCTGAAAAGTGGGATGAAAAGAAAGAGATGAGGAATACTCCATACACAGTAACAGGGCAATGAGGAGGAAGCAGCCCTGAAGGCTATGCACAGCTGTTTATTTTGATGAACAATGCCTTACATCCGGAAAAATAAGAGTTCGAAAGCTTGTGTGGGTTTTCCTGATAAGAAGCATAGAAAGCAGGCATCAGGGTCAGAGCTGAATTCTCTCTTGCCCCACTTAGCCTTGCTCTGTAGAGAATATGCATGGAGTTCTGGTAGCGGGAAGAATTACCTCTAATGCTTCTCCTCTCATTCAAGCTTTAGACCAATTGGGTCCTTTTGTGTTTTGGATCAACCTACAGCCATCTGGAAAGGGATTGTCTGAGCCACAATTAGTAATTCTCTGGTATGAAATCAAGTCTTCCAAAAAAAAAAATAGTGTACCCTTCAGTCTGCTAGAGCAGATCTTTATTTAAACAACCATCAGCCCTACCTTTTGGGTTGATCAAAACTGGAATTGGTAAAGAAACAGAAATAAAAATAAGTGAAAAAAAGAAAGAAAAAGAAAATTAAAAATAGCTAGCAATTTAGGTTCCACATCCATATTCAAACATGAGAAATCCTGGCCTTGGACATACACTTGCTTGGCATGGTAACTTGGATTACTGCTTTTCTAATGTTTGTTCAGTCTTCCAAAATGACAACTATGAGAAAGCCTTGGTAAATGAGTTTATTTTGGAGATTTGTTAAGAATCTGTTCACTGCTGGAACAGTGTATACAGAAAAAAAAAAAACTAAAGTCATTAACACTTATTCCAAAAATAAGCAACTCAGCCTGACACCCTTCGCAAAGCTACTGAAGAAGAGAAGGCAAGTGGGAAGGTTCGCCTTTTCGGTTCACTCTGAGGACAACAATGAGAATCAATGAAAGGAAGAAGGGCATTTTTGCCTAGCACAGAGTGAGACTTGACCTCAGGCTCGCCAGCATAGCTAAGTTACAGGATCTTTGGAAAAGTCTTTGGCACAAGTTCAGGTGCTAAATAAGTCAAGGCTGTTCTGTTGTCTACCATGTGAAGCTCAGTGTATAAGTTAGTTCAGTAACATCGGCAAAACGAGAATAATAGTATAATATATAATTTCTGGATGCTACTAAGAAAATAGTTGAAACCTCCTTGCCCTAAGAAGACAATATGAAATCAGATAGATAACACTCTTGTTACCTGCATAAATTACTTTATCTCACTTCATTTAATCAGTTGTTTTTGCTTTCCTAGACTCTCATATCACCAACAAGGAAGTCATATTTTATAGGAATCCTACCACCTTCATATGTGCTAAAATAGATTCATCAATTTCATATTATGTATATGTGTAGACAAAGACTGCTCATTTGTTCCCTGGCTGCCCAGACTCAAATAATCACACAGAAACTATATTAATTATAACACTGTTTGGCCAATAGCTTAGGCGCATTCCTAGCTAGCTCTTAGATCTTAAATTAACCCATTTCTACTACTCTATGTATCACCATGAAGCTGTAGTCTACCTACCGGCATCTGTCTCCTTCAATACCATGTGGCATCTCTTTGACTCTGCCTACTGTCTCACTATATCTCTGTTCAGATTCCCCACCTGGCTTTACTCTACTAAGTCATTGGCCAAAACAGCTTTATTCATTAACCAATAAGAGCATTACATATACAGAAGAACATCCTACATCATATATGTAAATTTTCAGATAATTTACTTAAAATGTAGAATTTAATTTTTACACTAGTTTTTGATTTCCAGCAAATCAGAAACAGTTTAGAAGCTAGAGTACACATGTGTCAATGTCCCGATACAAGCATAACATCCCTTACTGTCAGTATCTAGCACTCAGAATGATATGTGTTACAGGCAGTACAACTATATCCATACATTGTTTTCACCCAAAATTCATGTTACACATTGGCATTGATTCTTGGTCATGTCCATTCTACAGGTTCTTGTGAAAATTAGTGAGCTGTATTTGCTCTTGCAGAGGTAGACAGAAATACTTGAACCGTCCTAAAGACACTCTGTTTTTCCTATTTATCCTTTTGCTGCCACCCTCATGCTTCTGAGCATCACCACTATTTTACTATCTCCTTGATTTTGCCTTTTCCAGAATGTCATTTGGAATTTGATGCTTCCTAGCCTTCTCAAATTGGTTTCTCTTGCTTTAAAATTTGCATTTAGGGTTCTTCTCCCCATGATTTTTCAGATCTTAATAGCTCATTTGTTTTATTTCTGAATGGCGTTTCACTGACAGGACAAATTATTTAGTTATCTATGGAAGGAGGTTGTAGTTAGTTCTAATATTTTTCAACTGTAAATAAAGATACTGTAAACACCTGTGTGCAAGATTTTGCGTAGGTGTAAGTTTTCAACATTTCTATGTTAATCTCGGTGAATGTAACTTGTTCGGTTTCCTAAGGTTCTGTCAAGCTGTTCTATGTAAAGTGCTCATACCGGTTGGCATCTCTAGCAGAGTGAATCATGTTCTTAAAATCTATGGATCCACACCACACGAGTACAGGATGCTTGCATTGTTCTGGAGACACCCAGCTCTTCTCCTGATCTAAAGTCCGAAGGTAGCTCCCTTTAGAATCAGTTCTGGATTTCATTAGAATCAAAATAAGAAACCTTTACTTTGTCAGTGGGTGAGGTTAAATGCTACTGGTATTCATGGTGCTCAGAAACTTTTCCAGCATCAAACTTTTTTTTTTTTTAAATAAAAACATCACTTTAGGGTCATAATGTCACACAGTGTTTTTTATTTAACTGATTAGACTCCTATATGGCAGTTATTCTTTTTATCTGATTTTATTACCCACTGAGTGGTTTTCCTGAACATTTTTATATCGCTGAAGAAATCTAATCCAGTTGCAAATAGTAAATGCTTAGTAAGTATTTATTAACTCAACTAACTAAGTTTTATGGCATGTGTGTATGAGAGAGAGAGAGAGAGACAGAGAGAGACAGAGAGAGAGAGAGAGACAGAGACGCTCTTTCACATCCACTTGATAGGGATGTATGTGACTAGAGATAAAGAGAAACACTTTTGGAAGAATCCATTTTATTCTTTCACCATAGAAGTTTCAAGGATTGAACTTAAGTTGTCAGCCTTGCCAGCAAATGCACTTCTTACACACAAAGCCATCTTGCCAACCCTCAACCTGCACTAGAAAAGTCAGATGGGCAGTTTATAGACCCTTGTGACACAGGCCAAGTATCTGTATCATGATATATGAAACCTCAGAAACCTAAGGTTTCTTGGGCTAACTTTCAGGTCTTAGCATCAAAAGATAAGATTAAATGATTAAGTATACTCTGATTTCTCTTCTTGTCTATATTACTACAGCTTATATCACTTCTCCCTCATAATAATAAGGGGCTGCTAACAGAATAGAGTCCATGTGCTACATATTATCTATTTGTAGTAAAATTTCTTTCAGTACCAAGTCTTTCCCTATGGAATTCACAGTGCTTTACACAGACTAAAGGTGGTATCAAGTCTCTTGTGGAGTAAATAATAATGCTCTGGAATAATGCACTTAAAATCATTGGTGAAGCCAAAAGTACATCAAATGATTATCTCCTGCATCTTCACAATGTTACTACGAGAAAAAGCAGATATTATTTCCACTTGACAGATGAAAAACAAAAGTCTTGTTACAAATTCGTCATGAAGTCGGTCAATCAGAGACAAAGTGAAATAATGAGCAAAGGAATGGGACATGAGGGCAGGCAGAGTCACTACTCTTCTACCAACATGCTATCTGTGTGACCATTCTTTTCTGAAAGATTGCTTTCACTGAAGAACTGGGCAAGCAGTCAGTGCAGTTAAAGTGTTCCTAGCAGTCACATGACCACCACCACCAACTCGCTGTACTGACAGCAGCTGCTTTTCATCAATACCCTTGAACAACTGCCACGGAGTTCTTGCAGACCCCTGCGTCAAAGATCTGGAAAACTCCTCCAGCTGTGGGCGGCAGTGCCTAGGCATTCCACCTGTAGTTGGTTCTCAAGGTTTGATCAGCTTTTCTCTTTGTCTTTGCTTCCTTTAGGGATTTTCACGCATAGCTACATCTAAAGATTTATAAGTATTTCTTCTGTATGTCTACAAACATGACACATCGATTTGAAAAGTGAACATTTCAAATGGATGGTACTCAATTTTGGCATGCAAAATAGGACATATTCTAGTTTATGTTTCCATCACTGATCCTTATCCCCACAACTATGACTATGTACATGAAATAATTAAAGTCAGCATATGCATCCTTCAGACCCTGGTGTACTTGGTCATAATCAGGTCAAGGCACTTTGAGCCTCATCATTAAGTGCTCCCTTGCACATATCTAGATTTTATAAACATTCTGAAATTGATTTTAAAGCCAAATTGAAGAGATTTATTTCAATATCTATAAGAAATGTTTGAATCGTGCTTTAAAACTCAATCTCCTGACAAACTATTACTAGAAGAGCAGCAAAATCCTTCTGTATGATATATAGTATCTAAAGATCAGTAAATAGTCATCAGTTAATTACAAAATGCCTCCTCTAGAGGATTCATGGTGGGGTTGAGAGAAGGGTTCCTGAATTCCCTAGGTGTGTTAATTAGTTATTGAATGTCTTTTGAGAAACAGAATCAACAGAAAGTACATATTGAGTTAAATGAATTATGGGAAATCAGTACAAATTGATATAGATATAGGCAGATACTATTTATAATAATTTATATTATTTCTATCAACTTGAGAAACAGAACGTTTCACTGTGTAAAAGATAGAGTGACAAAGTAACATGAACAGAAACTTACTTTATTTCCTATCTACCAAGTTTCAACTGCATTTATCCATATTTATTATGCTTTTCTATTCACTCTGTGTGTAGGTAGGTATGCCACAACACAATTAAGGAAGTTGCCAGACAACTTGTGGTAGTTTCTATTTCTACCTTGTGAATCTCAGGGGATTGAACTCAGGCCATCGGGCTTGACAGCAAGTACCTTTACCCACTGAGCAACTTCACACACCCTGAACCTATTCATCTTGTCACATACCCTATTGATCATGTTTCTAAGTTCACTTCAACACACACAGCTATTTCTAAACTTCCCTTGACCTGAGACCATAATAAACCCATTATAAGTTGAAACTATCCTAAGCAAAAATATATGTAATACACCAAACCTACTGCAGAGCTTAGCTTACAGTAGCCTGTCTTAAAGTACTTAGGACATGTAGAGCAGCTTACTATGAGCAAGAATATCTAGAACTAAGGTTATTTCAAATAAAAGGCTTAGTCACTCATGTTCCTTATTAAATACCTCATCTCAAACATATTAGGAATATGTATGCTTGAATATCAGTTATTCATGCTTGTGATCTCAAGACACACACATACCACATACTCTCTCATAGTATGCAATCATAAGAGCTGGTGGGACCATCTGAAAGATTGGATTTTATGATTCTGATGTGGAAGCCTTGAGCCCTAAGACAGTCTAGACACAATCCCATCCTTTCGACAAACCTCTGAAGACTCTTTGGATGAAACCAACCTATATTATAGAGAGCAATCTACTTTACTCAAAATCGATTAATTTGAGGTTAATTATATCTAAAAATAAACCATCATAGAAGCCTTTAAATTGGTGACTCAACATGTAGCCAACATAGACTGACCATACTAGCACAAACAATTGACCACAACATCTGATAACTGAAGGAAGTTTGCAGTGTCACTGAAAGATGTCAAGGTTGCTGCATAGAGCTATTTTTAAGGAGCAAAAGTCCGTGTCTTTCATTACATTAATGAAGCTTTATTTTTTAGTCAGGCTAAGAAACACTGCTTAAAAATCAATTTACAAACCATAAAAAAAAGATTACAGTGATTATCCATTTGTTGGATGCCTACTATAGCCAAGTATTCTACTGTGTAATGTGTTTTGTCTAATTTAATTTAATCCTCACAAAAACCTTACTTACTGATGATTGACTGCTATAAGGTAGTATTAGAGATTCAATCTCACAGTATAATCCCTATTCATAACATCACAGGACCTGGTTTTATACGGCTAACAAAGACCCAATGAGAGTTAACTGCATTCCTGCTCGTGCTACTTCTCTTTAATCATCTATAAAGCAAATGATCCAGAAGATCTTGCTCAGCCCAGTGCCAGAACTTAGACTTCAAAGCTGACATTCCTATAGCTAATGAAGCAAATGTGTTATCAAAAGATCTTTACATGAAATTGGAGGTGGCAGCTCAACTGCAGAGGTCTGGGATGTCATGTCACCCACAGAAATGAAGGTGCTGCGAACGTTCCCACAGAGGCAACTGTAGCCTTTGAAGGCTGCTAAAGTAACTCAGAAACCACACCAAGTCATAGATCATTACACCTGAGGGATTCACACTCAACAAGGGGATGTGTGGTTTTTTTATTTGGATCAGTCTATGGGGCTTTTTGTTTGTTTGTTTGTTTGTTTTGATTTTTAGCGAAAGCTATTATGGGTGAAAGCTTCGTGTGAATATAGTGTGTAGGGAAGACAGCTCCTTCTCCCCAGAGGAAATCCAGAATTCTCCACACCAAAAATACTGAAGAAAAACTCCATATGACTGACATTTTACTCATGCTCAAGAGTCATTCTCAATGTATTACCACACATTTCATGATGGCCCTCATCCGTCAAAGGAGCAAGATACTCTGAGGTTGGTCTAGCAGTTTACAGAAGACTTTCCTATGGCTGCCTTAATGCTTAAAGCTCCAAAAGCATGTCCATGTGCAGACAATTACTATTGTGCACAGCAAGTGCAAATACTCCTGAAGATAGTACTGAGACACAGGGAATGGAAGTTTTGCTTCTTTTCCTCCATGCAAACGAATGAGTGGCTACTCCAAGTATGAGAGGTGAGATGGGGAAGCAGGAAGTATGCATAAGGGAAGAATGCTCATCATGGGGAAAAATCAGAATTTCTAGCTTAATCTAGGACAACATGAACACGCATGTCCACTGACGTTGGTCTCTAAGTGTAGGTCAAGGTTTTATTCAAAAAATATGCAGGATGGAGCTTCACAGCCCTTCAACACTTCCCATCGCAGAAACACGTCTCTTAGGGCAGCTTCTTCAACTTTGTCTAATGAATAAGTAATCCTATTTGCTCACCACAGGCAGCCTGTTTTCTCTTCGGCTTTAAAGCATATTTTATTTTTGTTAAATGTGTGTGTGTGTGTGTGTGTGTGTGTGTGTGTGAGAGAGAGAGAGAGAGAGAGAGAGAGAGAGAGAGATGTATGTAGTGTGTATATGCATAAACATGTTGATGTATGTATCTGGGTACATTTGTGTGCAGGCCATGGAATATTTGTAGAAATCAGAGGGCAATATAAGTTGTCAGTCCTTACCTTTTGCTTTTTAATTTAATCAATTAACTATCTAAGTAATAATTAATTTTGAAATCTGTCTTATGATTTATCCCTGAATTGGATTCAAATACAAAGCAATCCCCTTGCTTCAGCCTTCTGAGAGCTGGGATTATAAGCGCAAGGCCCTACGCCACACCTTTCTTGTCAAAAAACAAAAACAAAGCTCCCAAGCACCCCTTTCCTATTCAACTGAGGGGAAAGAAAGACTTCAGTGATTCTGGATCCAGTTTTCTCTCATTTGCAGAACTTACCTAAAAGCTAACAGAGGAGAAGCAAATCGCCCATCCTCATTTGCTTTTGCTTGGAACACAGAAGGAAGAGTGTGCTTTCAAAAAAAGAATCCAGTACAAATCGAGCATCCTTGGATGCACTGTCGTTTTTCACCGCTGCCTCTCTGCTCATGCATTTTTTAATTTTAGTTTTTATTTTATTTTTTTCCCTAGAAAGGCTTTGCTTTCATCTGTTGTCAGGAGTCCAGTTCAGCGTTCTCTTATCAAGCTTTACTGAACTGAAAATATTCGTCCTGCGGGGTCCCATTTTAATCCACCTATATTTGTTTGAAATACAGCCATTCCTATCTTGCCTCCAAATTAACTATATTCTTGTCTTACAGCCACGCAATAAAAATCCATAAGGAAAGCTATATGTTTCTTGAAGGAAACGCTATTGTAATGTTTCCACACTGAAGCACATAGAAGGGATTCAATAAAAGCTTATTCAAGAGGTGAATGAGCTGCTGCACAGGAGTGGCAGACATCTCTAACCTCCACCTTCAGGAAGCAGAGGCAGGTGGATCTTCAGGGCTACACAGACAAACCTTGTCTGAAAAACAAACAAAAAAAGTGAATGAGCTTAATTATATAATTAATGATTGGATATAATTTCAAGGCATTTTAACTAATTGGTTGTGCTCAGATTTCTTTTTATTATTAATTTTTTGATTTTTGACAATTTCATACACGTACATAACATGCTTTGCCTAGATTCACCCTTTCCCCCTCTCTTACCCCTTACTGACTCCTATCCACCCTCTTCCTCTTTCCAATCAGCCATGCTTCTTCTGTAGGGTCTTCTGTGTGTGGCAGGTCTTGTTCAGACAGACACAGCTGCATGGCATGGTGCCCTGCAGACAGGGGTTCACAGCACTCCTCGCCATCTCCTGATTTTTAACTTCCTGCCCCTTCTGTGATGGTCCCTGGCCTTGCCCATTAGTTCTTGCTCAAATATTAAAATCTCTGTTTTGATCTCTAGTGACTCATTTCTAGAACCCGGAGATGCAACTTCACAGACCTGGGGTAAAATTAGGCTAAAGTTAGATGTACTGTCAATATATACAGTAGTGAGATTAGATTCAAATGTGAATTTCAGAAATGCCATTTGCTGATAAATATAGTATAAAAGGTGTTAAAATTAGCATGATGAAAATGGTAACTTAGCACCTAGCTTCAATAAAAGTAAAAAGCAAGAAGCATCTTCACACTCAAGTTTTGCCTGTGAACCAGGAGAAGAATCCACATTTTGAAACCAAAAGTAAAATTCACTTTTACTGAGCCATTGGTGTTCTTGAATTTAGACAGGCAATTGGGAACTGCTGAGAGGTAGAAAAAGCACTAGGACATAAAGCCCTGCTCCTGATTTAAGATGTGTCAAAAGATATAGTTACCTTCAGAAGAAATAAAGCACCTGTCCCCGCCCGGTATTTGCTGAAAGCAGCTTATAATTGCTTGTGGGGTCTGGGGGCTGCTAAGGACTGCAGCTGCCCCCTCACTAGTGCTTTCCAATTCTCGGTTTAAGAAGGCAAGTGCCCCACCCTGCCTGAGAATCTCCACTATTTCTGTTTTTCCTCTCCATAGAACAAAACAACAACAAACAAATAAAAACAGAAGACCTTGAAAATGCGCGTGCTCCTGGGCTGGTCAGAGGGAAACCCTACTCCTGTTTGCTGTAGGCTTTTTCATGCCCTTTCTCACTCTGTTCTGTCTGGCTTAACTCTATCTTAAGCCAGGTCGTGGGGAAACCTAAGTGAAGACTGATTTCTTCTCCACAGACAATTTCATCTTGTTTGTTCGTTGTGTGTGTGTATACATGTGTGGAGGCATGTGCATAGCACAGTGCATTTGTCTGAGGACAACTTATGGGAGCTTGATCTTGCCTTCCTCCATGCGAGTTCAGACTGAACCCAGATTGTCAGACTTGACAGCCAGTGCCTTCACCCTCTGAGCTGTCACCCCATCCCCACCTACGTTCCACATGACTGCTGGGCATCAGGAAGAGGCTGGGTACCAGCAGGAACTCAGGTATCAGATGGCTAATGACATACCATGGTGGACTCCATTAAAATTGCTGTCCCTGTGCTAACTTGCAGGGCTCTGCAGTCCCGTTCTGGGAGCACACTCTCACACCTGCAGGAACTGTGCTGTTTGGTCCTAGGGCATGATGCAATCCCATATGCTTCTCATCCAGTAACGTATTTAAGATGACCTTGCTATCATCTTCAAATCAATTATCTGCTCATTGAAATGGGCCCACATTGTCCAGACAAGCTTAAGTAGCAATAAATTCCATGAGTGACCAGAGGTCAGAATGTGTTCCTGTGTGACTCCAGTTGGTAGTGACCCACGAAAAACCCCATAAAATCATGCTTCTCTCTGCCCAGTCATTGGCAGATGGCTTCCTATAACATTGAGTTAACAAATCTTCCTCTCATTTTTCTGTTCTCAGAAGCATACAAGCAATAAACTACTCTAGAGAGTCTTCAGACAAATTAGTGGTAGGGATCTCCCTGTTAAAAAGAAACATACACACACATGCATGCACGCATGCACACATACACACATGCGCACACACACACATCACATCACAGTGCTTAGTTTTCTTGTTCCTCAGATTGTCAGTTGAGAATGAGTCAATTTTCATATTTCAGAATAAAACAGCAATTCCTGGCATGACCCAACGCACCAGGAAAGGAAGTATCCATGCCACAATGCATTCTTAGAGTGAAATATTCTATTCTTTCCAATAAAAGAATATTGTATCAAAAGACCATAGGTTTTTTAACCACTGTGCCCCTGCACCCAAGACAGCTTCATAATAAATTTCCACTCTGTTTATGTCTTCACCTTTTGTCAACAAAGGATAGAAGAGAGAAAACCGGATCAAAACCACACTGGTCACCCTGTGTGACCCCTCAGAATTTAATTTTATGAATCACTTTGATTTTTTTTTCTAGCAAAAGCAAATTCTCTAATTATCAAATACTCTCAAGACTAGAGTATCGTGTAAAACAGAGCTCCTGACAGTTCAGTTACCTTGGCAGTGATGTCAGCCGGCCTTTCTGTGGTCTGTGACAGAAATCTGTATCTGTAGTAAGGGATAACATGGCAGGTTCACTGCAGCTTAGGACCATCTGGAAAGCAGAAGGAGCAAGTCGTGAGATGGGAAGTAGATTCCTTCTCAGCGGCACCTCAGAAAACCTAGAGCTTTGAGAAGAAGAGCCATACTTAAGGAAAGAAGAAAGCTCCAGGTCAACCCTCTCAGAATAAGAGGCAGAAAGCACATGGCCACCGTCCTTGGCACGTGCTCCAGTCATTTCAAGGTGCCTCAGAGCTGCCTTAGGCTCCGCGTCTTGAAATTCCAGAGAATACCAGCCAGGCAGCGTGGCCCACCACAGTGGGTGAAAAGGCACGGGAAAGGATTCCAGTCTCCCTCTCAATTTACTAATGCAGAGGAAGGCTGCTGAGAGTTCTGTCTTAAAGTATGTTTCAGGATTAAATAAAGAGGGTGAGAAAATGAAAATGAAAGGGGAGCAGAGAGAGGCAGAAGACTGTTTTTATTGAGTCTACTTTTCTCCTGCCAGGGAGTGTCTTACAGAAGCAGGCTCTTGAGCCAATACGGTTCCTGCAGACCTGGCGCAATCGGGCCATCTGTACCTTTGAACCTTGCCTGACCCTTTAGCTTCCTCCGTTTTGTTCATCCCCCGTGCAGCTAGCTCATAACCTCAGTCCTCCAGTGGTGGGCTTTTGATGCTCTCTAAATGGGTGGCTTTACAAAGTTCTGTGTCCAGAATCTTGTGTTATCCATTGGGATCCATTTACATACCCCATTCCTTTGTTTGCAGACTCTGAAAACCATTGGGAAACCCCAGCTGTACCTCTTGCTGCTTTCCAGAACACTCTTGCATGCTTCTCTTACAGACTTTCCATTGCAGTGAGGTTATGTGTTAAGGAACTTGTCCCTTCTCTCGTCCCCTGTATGTCTCAAGAGCAGATTCCTTATTTATTGTGGTAGTTCGAATGTATTGGCCTCCATAATCCCAAAGAGAGTAGTAGTAGTAGGAGGTGTGGCCTTGTTGGAAGAAGTGTGTCTCTGGGGACAGGGGTGGGCTTTTGGTCTCCTTTCCTCAGGCTTCACTCAGGGTAACAGACAGTCCACTTCTTGTTGCCTTTTGATCAACAGTACCATGTCTGCCTACACACCACCATGCTCGTTGCTATGATGATAATGGGCTGGCCTTTCATGGCTTCCTATCATCTCTAAGAACATAAATCTCTAAGGACGTAAATGCTCAATTCAACCACTGTCCCAATCATGCTGCAAGGTTTGTAGCGGCCATGTCGACCTCAGGTTAGACCTGAGCTCCATATAGCCAATGTATGTGCTGCCTCTATGATTTAAAAGAGGGCAATTCTGTGTCCTGCTCCCAACTCTGCACCTCTCACACATGTGTCGCACCACTCTTGGCTTCCTCTGGGTCTCCCACTCCACTCTGTCCCTGTACCACCTTTCTACAGTCTTCATCCATGCACACCTCACACTCAACCCATGACAAGCTGATCTGATAGGGATTGTCATTGTAACTGCATCGATGTGAAAACTCCCAATCCCTTGTTTCTCTACCCCTTAGTTGTGTTTATCTAGACAGATCTCAACCATGATTAAATGAAGCTGCCAACTCTGAGCATAAACAAAGAGAGTGTTTATTAGTGGGAAAATAAACACAGGAAGTTTACTGACCATCAACCTCCAGTGAGTTCAGGGCACTGCCTGGCATTCCCACTATTTTACCTAGTTTGTACTTAATTCCTAAAAAGAAGAGTGATTCCATTTCCTAGTTACTCAGGTCAAACCTGAATGCTAACCCCGACTTATCACTTTCTTGAATATCCTATATTTAACCTATTAGCCAATCCTGTCAATTCTACCTTTCACCTATATTTCTAGCACCCAACTATGTCATATCACTTTTGCTTCCATCATCTGGCCGGTTTCCATTGTTTGGGCCTTCACTGTTGCTGCAATATCTCCTAACCAGTTTATTTGCCACCTACAAAGTATTCTTGAAAGACCAAGAAAGTGAACCTATATAAACAAATGAGACACAGAGACATATTTATTCTTCTTCAAAACCTTACCACCTCCTACTTTTTGTACTGTCCATTATCCCCAGAGGAATTTATTATCATATATCTTTATTACTAGACTAAAATGATTCATGAGAATAAAATGTGTATCATAGATAATAACTTATAATTATATAATTACATATAAATATATTTTCACATTATATATATGTAGATAGATAATTTGACACATAGCTGAGCATAAACTATTTCTCTGAAGACTGTTAAGTACATATTAGAAGACTTATCTTTAGGTTCACTCACTTTCTGAACAGATTCAAAACAAGTTCTCAGGCACAGAGCACTAGGGAAAAACCAAAGAACAAATATCCCAGGTCCTCCAGGGGTACATGTAGTGCTACAGATGAATGATGTTGTTGTTTTCTGTAGTGAAATGCACAAACAACCCAAGTAAAGCACAATCGTAAATGCTTGTAGATTACTTTCATAATGAAATGTTTTTCCTGCTTGATAACTTATTTTTAAAGAATCCTATTTATTTATATTCCTCTTTGCTATTTAAGGAAGACAACATCTACATTGACATCAGCTAAGCTCTAAGAGTGTAATCATATGTAAAATGACATCTTAGCCTCAAGTGTTACATGAGAAGAATCTTTGCATATCTCTCTAAGGAAAACCTTAAGATGCAAGTAATTTATTGACTATTTAATGAGAAAAGGTTTTTTTCCCCAAAACATATTTGTAAGTGAGTATATGTGCCATATGGTTTTTAAATAAATTCTTATTTTATATTTACTGTAATATTCACATCTACCAGTTTGGCCTATGTGTCTATGGAATTTTACCACTACATAATATTTTAGTCTTGTTGAAATAACTTATGAATAGAAGTAGGACACTTAGGTAATCATTAATGTAAGTACAAATGAAGATATACCTAGAAGAGCTACATTAACATAAACAAGTAGATTTTATGTCCCACCTTCAAAACCTCATTGCATCCTAATTGCTTCCTAAGGTCTCCCCTTCTCGACTCCACTAGTATGAACTCAGAGGTTAAGTTTCCTATGCAAGATTCTTTAGAGGAATGTCTTCGATCCCTAATGCCACCTAACTATAGTTCAATGCACAAATGTTCTCAGAATATTCAATAAGATGGACTGCATTTTAAATATAAAAATATTGAAATCATGCAAGTCATCTTAAACAAACATTTTTAGAAGTTAAAAACAACACTATTGCATATTATATAACAGAAAGTAAGAAAATAATCTTTTACTGAATGAAAGTGAAATGACAATATATGGAAAGTTTTGAGAGTCAGGCAAAGACAAGAAATTCAGGCTAATTTCTAGCATTAGAATTCTTACAAAAGGGAAAAAAAAAGAAAGTTTCGATTCAGTGATCGAAATTTCTACCTTCAGATAAAAAGAAAAGTTTAATCAACAATAAGCAGAAAGAGGAACTTAAACAGAAGAGAAATAGAATGTGGCAAAGGCATCAGTGAAAATCTAGATTTCTCTCACGCTATATCAGTGAAAATGAAGTCTCTAGATACAAGAATATAGAAGAGACAGAGGAGAGACCAATGATAATGTCAGGAATAAAAAAAGGAAATATCAATGCAAAAGTTAAAATATTGAAAACTTAATGAAGAAATATTATGATCTTTATAAAAGAGAAGTACATGATAAATTGCAAGATGAAAATTTTCAAAATGTATTTATGTGTATGTGTGCACACTGCCCACATGTGTGTGCAGGTACAGGCATCTGTGCATGCACATGCTGAGAGCAGAGGAAGACACCAGAAGCTTTGTTCTCTGCCTCAGTCCCATAAGTAAGGATCTCGCACTGAATTAGAAGCTCATTGTTTCAATTAGGCTGGCTGGCCAGCAAGCCTCCAGAATCTACCTGTGCCCACTCCAGTGATGTACTTACAGCCTTCCTACCTGGGCACTCAGAATTTGAACTGAGGTCCTCAGGCTTACATAGCCCAGCACTGTTACTCACTGAGCCATCCCTGCCCCCTGCCCAGATCAGTTTTTTGTATAACACAAATTACCTAAGTCAGCACAAGAAACTGAAAGCCTACAATGTAATAGTGATATATTTATAAGTTTATATTCATAGCTGATAATTTTCTAAATATGACTTTCACAAAAATATGAGTTCATTGGTAAATTTTATTAAGGTTTTAAGTATGGAGCAATATCCATTCTAGACACAGGGACAAAGATTTATGATTATCTGCAATAGCCCCTTCTAAATCTATATATGACAAAAAATTGAACTTTTTAAACATTTGAAACTGTCATTTTCAGAAATGGCAATACTTTCTAGATACCCATGTACAAACTTTAAGTGTCTTCAAGAGCTATACTTCCAAAAAATACAAAAAGGTAATAGAGCAAGAAGTAGTAGGTTCTTCAGGCACCATTTTGAAAGCAGAACATTCCTCTCTAATAGAGATATAAGAGAAAGTAACACTAACCAAATCTTAACAAAGTATTTTGTAGAAAATGATGAGCTACTTATAAAATTTTTGTATTAACAGATAACTGGATTCTTGGAGGGAAAAAGTGGTAAGGTTTAAGGTCTTTCTGTCTGACTTAATACTTATTATTACAGCTGAAATAGTCAAGACAAGTTAATATTGCCAAAACTAGACACATGGGTAAATAAAGCCTGTAGTAAGAGTAACAAACTTACACACATAATGTCAACTGATTGTTTTATTTACATGGTAAAGTAATCAAAATTAAATGGGTGATCTTAGTTATAAGTGCTACTAGAACAAAGAAGCATCCATATTTGGAAACAAAGATGAAGATAAAATCAAAAAGGAAGAGGATGGGAAGTAAGATGGGACAAAGAGGAAGAAGAAGTAGAAAGAAAGGAGGAAGAAGAATAAAAAGGAAAGGGGACCACTCATGATTACCAAAAATTTTTTGAACTTTATTTCATATTATATACAGAATTAACTAAACCAGAACATTGAAATAATAGAATGCATAAAACAATAAAATACTTAGAAAAAAAATGGTGGAAAGTAGATTAAATCTTGAAAGTGCTGGGCACTTGTTAAGTCAATAATATCTAGAAGTATTATAAAATGGAGCTCCTCATAATTAAAACCTTCTGCTATTTTAAGACAATGAAAGTGCTACAAATATTCAGGCCACATGGACATAAAAATGAAGTTGCACTCAATATATAGTGAATTGTCACAATTCTACAATAGGAAAAAAACCTACTTGATGAAAAATGGACAGACAACTGAATGGACAAGTCACAGAAAAGATAGAAAAGAGCCAGTAACATTTTAAAAAATCAATGTCAGTTGTCTTAAGAAAAGCAAAGTAAATGAAAATTCCATCTATTGGATGGTTTCAATAGGAAGGTTAGATATATCCAACTGTAGACAAGAGCAGGTAATAACTGTAATTTTCATTTATTGCTGATGAGTATATGTGGTGGTTTGCAAGAAAATGGCCCCCAAAGAGGGGCACTATTAGGGGGTGTGATCTTGTTGAAGGAAGTGTGTCACTATAGGTGATGGCTTTGAGGAATCTTTTCTCAAACTTCACTCAGTGTAACACTCAGTTGACATCCTGTTGCCTGCAAGGTGTAGCACTCTCAGATCCAGCACCATGTCTGCTTGCATGCCCCCATGCTCACTATCATGATAAGGGACTAAACCTCTGAAACTGTAAGCAAGCCACCCCAATTAATGTTTTCTTTCTAAGAGTTGCCATGGTCATGGTGTCTCCTCACAGCAATAGAAACCCAAACAAAGACAGTATAGAATGGTGCTACTCTACTTTGGAAAATAGTCACATCAAGATTTTCACATGAGTGCCCAGTTCACAGGAGCTTAATCTACAATAGTTGAAATACTGTGTTCATCTCATATGTTTCTCAGTTGATTACAAAAGCAGTTAATTTTGATAGGTGCACAATGGAAAGTTAGTATTAAAATGAGGAAATCAATACCTAATAAATATAATAATGTATGAATCATTGGCTAAAATAATCCAGACATATAGAAAGAACACATTGTGTGACTCTATGCTTGATGAACTCTTTAGATTTAAAATGTGGCTGAGTATACTGGTTGCCTGTGCCAAGGAGAAAGGTGAAGGGAATTTCCTATGTAGAGCCATAAATGAGTGTTTTAGGTAGCAGAAAATAATCTTTATCTTTATCGTGGTAGTAGGTACATGGGAATATATTTGTCAACATTCATCAAAATGTGCAATTAGTAGAGTGCATTTTACTTTTCTAAAAGTTATATCTCATGGTTCAGCAGTTAAGAGCATTTGCTGTTCTTGCAAAAGACAAAAGTTCAGTTCTTGGAACCCATATGGTAGCTCACAATTGCCTTTCACTCCAGTTCCAGGGTATTTAATGGATTCTTCTGACCTCACCTGCCAACAGAAGCAGACAGGTTGCACAAATCCACCTGAAGGCAAAGTACTCATGAACATAAAATAAAAATAAAAAAGTATTCTAAAAATCAAATTTCTATAACATTGACTTAAAAAGAACAGCATATTGACTGGCTTAAGCTGATTTCTTCCTTAGTGACCTAACCAAGGTCTTAATCTGGAGATCAGAAGATTGCTCACATGGCTGTGAGTTGCTCCTCTTGACGACCTGGAAAAAAACTAGTACTCTCATAACTATTCTGTGACTACTGGGAAAAAATTAATTTTGTAACCTACAACTTACAGGTAGCCAAATGTAAGACATTTTTATTACTATCCCCAATCCCCAAATTTAACTGAATGAAGCTTATGAAGATTTTCATATTAGAAAATAGTAAAAGTAGATATTTGAATGTATGTATGTGACTATTAGGTTTTAAAACACCGAAAGCTGTTGTTTTAAATACAGAGAATGAGCTTAAGAAATACTTCCTTAATGAGATTGCTTTGCAGAAGAAACATATTTGGATCAATCACAATACTGATAATAATCATATTCCCTGAATCAAGAATTTGAAACAAGGAGGTTGGATCTAATATTCCTAAATATTGTTTAGAAAATTAACATAAATGACTCAACAGTATCCCTTCTCTCAATGTACCAAAATACAACTGTCAACCATATTTTCTACCATTTCACCAGTTATGACTTATCAATTAAAACTATAGATGTAAGCGTTTCATAAGTATTCATATCTCAAATATGCCCTCAGATTTTATGGGCCAGACTTTTCTTTTAACTTTAGAGTCTGTCTTCAATTCTTCCCAAAGACAGAAGCAATAAAGCAAACACAAACTAAGAGAATTCTAAAAATGCAAAATCTGACTGGGTAAGTGAACAGAAACAGCAGATGTAAGCATCACCAATAGAATTCAAGAGATGAAAGAGAGAACCTCAGGTATTGAAGATATGATAAAGGAAATAGACTCATTGGTCAAAGAAAATGCTAAATCTAAAAGATTACTAACACAAACATCCAGGAACTCTGGAACACCATGAAAAGACCAAACCTAAGTATAGTAGGAATAGAAGGGGAGAAGAATCACAACTCAAAGGCACAGACATATATTCAATAAAATTATAGAAAAGCCTTTCTCAATTTAATTAAAAACATTTCTACAAAGGTACAAGAAGCTTAGCTTACAGAACACCAAAAGACAGGACCAAAAAATATTCCTTGCCAAATAATAATCAAAACACTAAACATAAAGAATAAAGAAAGAATATTAAGAGGTGCAAAGAAAAAAGATCAAGTAACATATAAAGGTAGATCTATCAGAATAACACCCAAATTCTCAATGCCGACTCTGAAAGCCAGGCACCCTGGACTGATACCAGCCCAGACTGCTATACCCAGCATAGCTTTCAATCACCATAGAAACAGAAAAGAAGATATTTCATGACAAAACCAAATTTAAACATTACCTAATACAAATCCAACCCTACAAAATGTATTAGAAGAAAAACTCTAACCCAAGGAAGTCAGCTACACCCATGAGAACACAGCCAGTGGATAACTTCACACCAGCAAAACTCAAACAAGGGAAATACACACATACACAAACATACCACACACAGTACCAACAACAATAACAACAACAAAATAACAAGAACTAATAATCACTGGTTGTTAATATTTCTTAATATCAATGGACTCAATTTGACAATAAAAAACACGGGATAACAGAATGGATACAAAAACAGGATCCATCTTTCTACTGCACTGAATACAAGAAATATAACTCAATCACAAAGACAGTATTAATTCAGTGTAAAGGGTTGGAAAAATATTTTCCAATCAAATGAACCTAAGAAACAAGCTGATGTAGCTATCCTCGTATCTAATAAAATAAACTTCAAACTAAAATTAAACAAAGAGATGAAGGACATTTCATACTTATAAAAGGAAAAATTTATCTTCATGAGGTCTCAATTCTGATTGTCTATACCCCAAATATAAAGGTACCAACATTTGCCAAAAAAGCATTACTAAAGATTAAATCACACATAGAACCCACGCACACTAATAGTGGGAGATTTCAACACCCCACTCTCACCAAGGGTCAGGTCTTTCAGACAGAAACTAAGCAGAAAAATAAGGGAACAAACAAATGTTATGATCAAATGGACAAAACAGACATCTACAGAACATTCCATCCAAACACAAAAGAATGTACTTTCTTCTGAACACCACATGGAACCTTCTCTAAACTTGACCACATACTTGGTCACAAAAACAAATTTCAATATATAAGAAAAAATTGAAATAACTCCCCATATCTTATCAGATCTGCATGGGATAAAGCTGGGGTTAAACAGTAATACAAACTCATGGAAACTGAACAACGATCAACTGAATTACCAATGGGTTAAGGAAGAAATTAAAGGCTTCCTAGAATTCAATAAAAATGAATGCACAGCATGCCCAAAATTATGGAACACTATGAAAGTAGTGCTAAGAGGAAAGTTCATAACACTAAGCGCCTGCATAAAGTATTTGGAGAAATCTCACACAAATGACTTAACAGCACACTTGAATGCTCTTGTACAAAAAGAAGCAAACACACCCAAGAGGAGTAGATAACAGGAAATAATCAAACTGGGGGCTGAAATCAATAAAATAGAAACAAAGAGAACAATACAAAGAATCAGGGAAACAAAGAGTTGGTTTTTTAAAAAAATCAAAAAGAAAGACAACCCTTATCTAAATGAACTAAAAGGCAAAGAGAAAATATCCAAATTAACAAAATCAGAAATGAAAAGAGGGACATAGCAACAGACATGGAGGAAAAACAGAAAATCATTAGATTGTAGTAGCAGGCCGCTCATTCATTCCCAGCTGCTTAGATCAGAAATAATCCCACACAAACATATTATTTTCAATACTGTTTGGCCAATAGCTTAAGTGTATTTCTGGGTAACTCATGTCCTAAACTAACCCATCTCCATTAATCTGTGTATCACCACAAGAGTGTGGCTTACCCGGTAAAGTTCTGGCATCTGTCTCCAGCAGAACTACATGGCTTCTCCTGACTCCACCTTCTTTCTCCTAGAATTCAATTTAGTTTTCCATGCCTAGCTAAGTTCTGGCTTGCTATAGGCCAAAGCTGTTTCTTTATCATTAACCAATAAAAGCAGTACATAGACAGAAGGACCTCCCACACCATTTCCCCTTTTCTGTTTAAATAAAAAAGGAAGGTTTTTAACTTTAACATAGTAAAATTTCATATAATAAAACAGATATTAAGCAAGAATTATAGTTATAGTACTTTAAATATATACTTAATCTTTTAATCATAACTAAGGAATATAACTATATTTTCTTCAACTCCATCAAAAACTCCAGAAGGATATAATGTTACCTAAGCAAACAGGAAGTGCATTGTAAACAACTTAAAAACTCTAGAACTCACAGAGACATCTCACTGCCTGAACAGTCACTCAAAGTTCTTCTGTATCGTTGGAGCATCCATCTTCAGCATACAGGCCCATAGTATCCAACAGACTTTTCTACGAAGCAGGAAATTTCAAATATAGTTCTGCCTATATTGGCAGTTTGTCAATCACTTTTCTTCATGTCCTGCAGAATGTCTAGTGGACTTTTTTATTAAGCAGGAGTCCCAAAGGATCACCACACCTTTAGGCAAGTTCAGCAGTCATTTTTCTGTGTGTTCTGCATATCCAGTTCATACAGCATAACATTAAGCAGTCCAGGCAAGATCAGTTTCTTGCCCAAATGGCTACCCAACTCTATAATGAACCTCTTTAATGCCCATCATCCCCTTGAAGTAGATTGGTGCTGACAGGAGCAGATGTGTCCCATTGTCATGAAAAGTCTTAACTTCTTTAACATTTTAAATGCCATATTCTGAAGATCTTTGAAAGATTTGAAGAATCCTTATCCACCTGAAATATATCTTTGTACATCTAGAAAACCTAATTAACATGACTACAACTTGACTATTATAGATGACAATCTATTAACCTATATTTCTTAAATATACACTACATTTTTAATGAGCTGCACACACAATATCTTAATCAAGAACAGAAATAGACATATAACAAAATTGACCTTAAATTTTTATCAATAATGTAAGATCCATACCAATGCAAATATCTATAGCATATCCCCCTCATAATATAAACAAACATTTAGAAACAATCATTTAGGGAATTTGGACACAGTTCTTTCCAAACTGCTTTCTGCTTTTTGTTGGATGAAGTATTTTGGGGGGTGTTCATGGTAAATTTTTGGGGGGCTCTTGATCCATCAAACCACATTAGTCTGGAAGGATTTAACAGATTTCTGTGGAAACAAAAGCAGAACCTCTTTTCCAAAGCAACATATCCTTAGACTCAAATTCTAAAATCAAGATACCTTAATGTTGGTTTGATTTAGCAGTCTATACAATGAAATGTCCCTTGTTTGTTCCCAGCCACTTAGACCTGAAATAATCACATAGAAACCATATTATTTGAAATACTGTTTGGCAATGGCTCAAATGTATTTCTGGCTAACTCATATCCTAAACTAACCCATCTCCATTAATCTGTGTATCACCATGAGGCTGTGGCTTACTGGGTAAAGTTATGGCATCTGTCTCTGGCAGGGCTACATGGCTCCTCCTGACTCTGCCTTCTTTCTCCTAGAATTCAGTTTAGTTTTCCCTGCCTAGCTAAGTTCTGTCTTGCTATAGGCCAAAGCAGATTTTTAATCATTAACCTATAAAGCAACACATAGACATAAGGACCTTCCACACCATTAGATCATACTTGAAAAACCTATCCTATATAAACCTGGAAAATCTAAAAGAAATGAACAGATTTCTTGATAGGTACCACATACCAAAATTAAATAAAACCAGCTAAACAATTTAAATAGATATATAATACCTAAGGAAATAGAAAAATTCATTAAAAGTCTTTCAACCAAAAGAAAATGTCCAGAGCCAGATGGTTTCAGCACAGAATCCTACCAGACTTTCAGAGAAGAGCTAATACCAATACTCCTCAAATTATTCTACACAATAGAAAGAGAAGGAACACTGTCAATTTCTTTTTATGTGGCCCCAGTCACCCTGACTCTGAAACCATAAAACGATTCAACAAAGAAAGAGAATTACAAACCAATTTCTCTCATGAACACTGATGGAAAAACACTCAATAAAATACTTACAAACTGAATCTACGAATACATCAAAAAGATCATTCATCATGATCAAGTGAGCTTCATCCCAGAGATGCAGGGATGATTCAGCATATGAAAATCTATCAAAGTAATCTACCAAATAAACTAATTGAAATAAAAAAAAACCACATGATTATCTCATTCGGTGTTGAAAAAGCCTTTGACAAAATCCAACACCTCTTCCTGATAAAAGTCTTAGAGAGCTCATGGATACAAGGAATATACCTAAAAATAATAAAAGCAATATACAACAAGCTGACAGCCAACATCAAATTAAATAGGAAGTCAAACCAATACCACTAAGATCAGTAACAAGACAGGGCTGTCCACTCTCTCCACATCTATTCAATATAGTACTCAAAGTTCCAGCAAGAGTGATGAGACAACAAAACACCAGACGCTGAGATCAACAATTAATAAATGGGACCTCATGAAACTGAAAAGCTTCTATAAGGCAAAGGATACTGTCAAAATAACAGCCTACAGAATGGGAAAAAATCTTCACCAACCCCACATCTGACAGAGGGCTGATCTCCAAAATATATAAACAATTTAAGAAACTAGACATCAAAATCCCAAATAATCCAATTAAAAGATTGAATACAGACAAACAGAGGATTCTCAATAGAATAATCAAATGGCCGAGAGGATTGTTCAGCATTCTTAGCCATCAGAGAAATACAAATCAAAATAACTCTGAGATTCCACCTTACACCAGTCAGAATGGCTAAGATCAAAAACACAAATGACAACTTATACTGGAGAGGATGTGGAGCAAGGGAACACTCTTCCACTGCTGGTGGGAGTGGAAATTTGTACAGCCACTACAGAAATCAATATGGAAGTTTATCAGAAAATTGGTACTCAATCTACCTCAAGTCCCAGCTATACCACTCTTAGGCATATCCCCAAATGGTATTCAATCATTCCACTTTCTCAATTATGTTCATGGCAGTGTTATTCATAATAACCAGAACCTGGAAACATCCTAGAGACTCCTCAACTGAAGAATGGATAAAGAAAATGTGGTACATTTACAAGATGGAGGATTACCGAGCTGTCGAAAACAGTGACATCAAGAAATTTGAAGATAAATGGGTAGAATAAGAAAAGAAAATATCCTGAGTGAGGTAACCCAGACCCAGAAAGACAAACACGGTACGTACTCACTCATAAGTGGATATTAGCTGTAAAGTAAAAGATAACCATGCTTTAAGCCACAGCTCCAGAGAGACTAAGTAACAATGAAAGCCCTACGGGGAATAGGAACACATGAAATTCCCAGCTGAGTAGACTGGAGGCCTGCAGGGATAGAAACCTGAGGGATTAGGTTGGGAAGGTGGGTTGAGGGGGAGAATAATAAAAGAAAATCTTGATGGGGGGCACTTCAGAGTCAGGTAGAAACCTGGTACTCGAGAAACTCCCACTAATCTACAAGGATGACTCCAGCTAAGAAGCTTAGTATTAGTGAATATGTAGCCTGAACTGGCCTCCTGTCATCAGATTGGTAATTACCTCAATTGTCATCAGACAGCCTTCATCCAGTGACTGATGGAAACAGATGCAGAGATCCACAGCCAAGCACTGGGCTGAGATCAGAGAATCCTGTTTGAGACGGGAAGGAAGGATTGTATGAACTAGGGGGGTCAAGTTCATCTCAAGGGAATCCACAGAAATAACTAACCTGGGTTCATAGGAGCTCATAGACTCTGGACATACAGCTAGAGAATCTACATGGAACCAACCTAGGTCCTCTACATACATCGTGTGACACTTGTGTAGCTTGATCTACTTGTGGGACTCTAGTGCTGGAAGCAGGGCCTGTCCCAAATGCTTTGACTGGCTTTCAGGACCCTATTCTTCATACTGGGTTGCCTTGCCTAGCTTTAACACAAGGGGAGGAGCTTAGTCCTACCTCAAATTGATATGCCATGCTTTGTTAACACCCATGGGAGGCCTGCCCCTTTCTGAACAGAAACAGAGAAGGGGTAGAGTTGGGAGGAGACAGTGAGAGGAAAGGATGGGGGGGAGTTTCAATTGTGATGTAAACTTTAAATTTTAATTTAATTAATAACAAATAGAATAAATATTATTAGATAATAAATAATAAATAAATAAAATATAGCCTGTATAAAAGAAATTCTCACAAAAAGTGATAAACATCACTAAACTAGAAGGATACTATAAAGAGATACTGCGGAAGTTGTAGAATATTATTTTAAGGTTTGTTACTTTTGTTTTTCCTGTGTAACATTTGTTTAATGATGTAAAGATGTGTTGCTTTTGTTTATGCTGCATTTGTTTAACTTTGTGAAGCTGTGTTGCTTTGCCTGTCTAAAACACCTGATGGTCTAATAAAGAGCTGAATGGTCAATAGCGAGGCAGGAGAAAGGACAGACATGGCTGGCAGGCAGAGAAAATAAATTGGAGGAGAAATCTGGAGAGATGAGAAAGAGCAAGATGGTACGAGCAGAGGAGGATAATAGAGGCCTGCCACCTAGCCGGACAGCAAGACACAGAGTAAGACTGAAGACTACAGAATTAAGAAAAGAAAAAGTCCAGGGGGAGAAGGTAGACGGGATAATTTAAGATAAGCAAAGCTGGTTAGAAGCAATTCAAGCTAAGGCTGAGCGTTCATAACTAAGAATAAGCCCCCGCATGTGGGATTTTTATGGGAGCTGGGTGGCAGGCCCCCAAAAGAGTAAAATGAGTAAAACAAACAACATTTTGGCATTCCAAAGTGGGGCTAGAAAAAAAACAGGAAATAATGTCTCTGCTCAACAGTGATGCGCACTGTCAAGATGAATGCTTTTTACCTCTTACAAGGTATTTTATTGTTATAAAGTGAAAAATCACTGGAGAAAATTCTGATTCAAACTAGTATAAAAACTAGCATAAATCCTTTTAACATGATAGAAAACAAAATTTTGTATCACATTATGACTCAGAATTACCACTTGAAGCATCAAAACTTGATACTTTATACCTGAACTTCATCACTAAAATCAAGTAGGAGAAAGTATTTAAGGGCAGTTTATCTCTGAGAAAACTCTAGCAGTAACACATGCTTTTAAGAATACAAACAATTTGTCTCTATGAGTCATTTTATAGGTCCAAGGTCTGATTCATACTATAGTGTGAGCCTCCTTGTCACACCTATATGAGCAATGTATGCATATACCACCAAACCTCACTGCTAAGGACACATTCTAATTGGGATTTACAAATTACTGCTTTATTTTCTCAATACCTGCAAATTTAATGAGAACAGAAGAAACTAGGAGTGGCCACTGCAAGTGACTCCATTGAAAACATAATGTAGAAAAACCTGAATTCAAGAAATTATTTTGAATTCTTGAATTAAATAAAAATGTTATTTTAAACCAATCAGCCAGATTAAAATTATGCCCATTTCTTTTGTGTTTTTGATGAAAATGATGTATATGTGCTATGTACATAGGTCACTGATGATTTTCTCATGGCTCTAGTTGTTCTTTGTTTTGATAAATCCACATTTATTCAGCATTTTCCATGAGCAAATAGAAGCAGTCAATGATGAAATAGCAAGATTAGTTAGTCTATCACACTGGAAAAGAATTAAGAAAGAAAATGATTATTAGTTTTGATTCACTGAAATTTGAGTATAACTTAGCTGGGGAAGAAACTAGTTACCTAACTAAAATCAAATTATTCACGACTCTTTGGATTGATTTCATTGGAAGGTGTCATGGAAAACTACCCATAGTACCTGAACCACAAGGGCAAATGCTTCTGCTAAATATAGTGCTAAAGTGTGAGTGCAAATGTCTCAACATGAAGCACGAGGCTCTTGAGTTTAAGGTTAAATCCCACTGCCTGGTTTTATTCTGGAAAGAAAAAGAGAAGCATACAATAGAGTGGAAAGACTTCCGTGGAGCACAGTGGCAGACAAGGAACACTTCAATCTTTCTGTGTTCGCTCTTATCTGAGGAAGAAGCATCCAATTTTAGGTAAGAAAGCATTGCAGAGAAAACAGAAGTTACACTGTGTTCTTCATGCAAGAAATCAAACATAACAAGAATGTAAGGGTTTGAGGGCAAAAGCCCCAAGTGTTTGTGGGTGAGAGAATCCAGAGCCAGCAGCAGCAGCTGCAAAACAAAACGATGAGGGCTGGGGTCTGCAAAGAAGCTTGAGACTAAGGCGCTGAGCTTTGTAGAAAACAACTTCTGTACTTTTCTCTGTCTGAAACCTTTTAGAATTCGACTTTCCTTTCCAACTGACAGTGAACTCACTGAGTGTTAGTGGTTGTCTCTAATTAAAAACATTTTGATTTGTTTTTTATGTAATTTTCAAGAATCAAATATTCTTAATGCCCAGAGTTGAAGGAGTCACTTTCACCAACCCTAGTTCTTGCCTAGACAATTTAATAGAATCTGAGTTACTGAACGAACTTTCAGGGAATAAACAAACTTGGGGCTGTGATACATCAACACAATGCTATGGGTCATGCTCCTAAAACCCACTGTCACTGCTAAAGAGTTATCCAGTTATACCAGTGTGTAAAGTTTAGAAATTGGATATTCTCAGGTGCAACAACATGGAAGAAAAGAAGACAGATGTAATGGCCATGAGTATGTTCTTTAATTACACTTTTCTCATTAGCTGGATTCAGGTCACTGGGCATTTGAATAACCTTTTTGTACCTACAGATACCATCAGAATAACTCATAAAATATTTCTCTATATTTTCCATTAAGAACAATAATGTTTTCAAAATTATTCTACCAATTACTTCTGAATCACTTCGCTCTCTGTGCTAAAGATGTGATTTCCCACTCTAAATAGATTTGGGCTCATGGTCTCAGAAGTCTTTATTTTTGGTTGCCTGACTTATTTGTCTTTGGGCTGTGGGAAGGCAGCATATCTGACAAGGCCACACGACAGGAGATACAACTACCTCATGACAGTCAGAAGCAAAATGAGGACAGGGAGAAAAGCGGGTCCCAGTGTCCCCTTCAAAAGTGACCTAACTTCATCCTACTACGGCCTTACTTCTTAAACTTCTGTTGCCTTCCAACACCACCACAGTCTGGGGATGAAGTCTTCAGCAAAGTTTGGAGGCATTTTAGATCCCATATATGGCATGGAAGACGAAAAAAAAAATGCTATAATCTCAAGACATTCAGGGAACCTAGGAGTGAACTACATATGGAACTCACTGGATCCAAAGGTGAAATGCTTCCAAAAAATTTGGCTGTGAAACATAGCATTTTCAATGACTGCATCTTTGTCTCCTGTGAGGAAAACAAACACAGATCTGCAAGGCAAGGCTGATCACAATATCTCATTCCTCCGTGGCTTTAGCATTTGCATTCTCCCTACTCAGGTCTTAAACAGGCTTCAAAGGGCAATGGAAGTCTCAGTGGTGGAAGCAAAGCAAATATTCAGGGCAGTAAAACAGCATGGTAAGAGGCAAGCTTAGTCTCATACTTAGAAGCTGAGGGAATGAAAAGGCATAGAACGGTTTCTTTAAAGTTGCTTAGGGAACTGGAAAGAGAGGGCTCAGCAGCTAAGAACTTTTATTGTTCTGGTACAGGACCAGTGTTCTGTTCCCAGAAACCATATTAGACATCACATAGCTGTCTATAAGCCCAGCTCCAAGGTGACCCACTACCTCTGGGCTCTGCAGGCACCTGTGCTCACATGCATATACCCTCATGCAAACACATACACATAATTATACAATGATAATGATGATAATATAAACATTAAAAAATGTTCAGGATCAAAGTCACATGCAATGCCTTCATGTTGAGGTACTACTCAAGCTGTGTAGACAATAGTGCCATGGCTTGATTGACATCACCATGAAAGATGAGGTATCTTCCAAGGGTTGCTCTGTGTCTTTATTTTCAAATTAACCTCAAGAACCTTAAAAACTTCACAGGTGTATAATATTTGAGGAAAAGCTAAAATAGGGGTAAATATATTTACATATTAGCTCATTCATGAGGAACTGTTTCTAGACCTATTTAAATGAAGCTATTTGGCTATAAAAAAACTTTACATGAGAAGATTCTCATGGAAACTTCTTATGAACAATATAAAGTAGACAGTCACAGACATAATGCTTATGAATATATCCAAATTTATACTTCAGATATTATTCATAGCAGAGAATAAAACTGGAAGTAAAAGATTTATATAGAGAATCTTTAAATACAGTTTGACAAAATAGAGAATA
The DNA here is from genome assembly GCA_004026605.1 of Ondatra zibethicus. NCBI lineage: Eukaryota > Metazoa > Chordata > Mammalia > Rodentia > Cricetidae > Ondatra > Ondatra zibethicus. The sequence continues at coordinate 13,515 of PVIU01013302.1, read as the reverse complement.
ATAAATTCAAATGTTTATGTATTATGCTAACTGAATCGCAATCTGACATTTATGGTTTAAAGTAAACTCATCAGAGTGGATGAGATGGCTCCATGGGTAAAGGCATTTGCTGCTTGGCAACCCAAGTTCAGTCTCTGGGACACACATGGTGGGACGAGAGAAGTAACAATTGTCCTCTGACTCAACACACAAAGCAGCATGCTTGCACCCAGACACAAACACACATAAAGCAAATAAATAAATAAAATATTTAGTGAACGTGAACATTGGTATTTTACTACACACTTCTGTCTGGAAAAGTAGAAAAAATATATATATTAGAATCTCATGTTTAAAGACAGTTGTTAATGTAGAATGCAACAACATATTAAGCGTGCATCAGTATGATTTGATGTATGCTTGCTTACATTTTCAATAGGGAGTATTTTACATTAAAATAATTTGGAGATTCAAATGTGCTATTTGAACATTTGAAGTCAAACACCAGTCTTAGAGTATCAAAACAGAAATAACTGATTTTTCTGTAGTTGAACATGCCACTTAGAAATAAGATAAAATAAAGGAGGACAGAAGTCCTCAGAACATAGATGACCAGTCTTCTGAAAGCTAGGCACATCAGACACACAGAGGTAACGTTTTAAGATGATAGTGAAAACACTTGGCCACAACAGCACCTCTTTCTTGGTCAACTTCTTCCATATTCAAAGCAAAACAAGTTTTTAAGTGCCACTAATACAACACCAATATATGATGAATACATTAATAGCCAAGATTTTGAGTTATGTAGTCATGGAAATTTAGAAGGTACTCATGGATGAAATACCACTTCTAGTTAGAGTATTCAATACAAGTACTTGGTATAAGTGTTTCTCTCTCTCTCTCTCTCTCTTTCCTCCCTCCCTCTCTCTCTCCTTTCTCTCTCTCAGCACAGACACACACACATCCAGCCAATTCAGACAACACTGTGCTTCTTTTGTTTGCATTTGAGAAACATTTTACAAAGTATTAAAAAATCAATGGGACCTGGTTCTTGAGCAAGCCCTAATTAGGTGTGACTTTGGAAAGATTTTCTTGGCTCCTATTTTACTTTCTTCTTTCTGTTTTGGCTCAAGGTTTGAGAATACTGTCCATCAGGCCAGAGAAGGCTCAACAAGGGTAAGGTGATGTGCCTGTCACATGACTTCTTCAGTACAAAAGCAGAGGGTGTGGATGTGGATGCTCATGCCTCCTTACAGTTCACAAGATGGTGCTGCCCAGGTTCAGGGTGTTAAAGTTCCATCCCTGGGTAAACCTTTCTGTAAACACCTCATGGACAAACCCAGACGTGTGTTTTCTGTGCTATTCGAATCCAGTCAGGTCAATAATGATTATCAACCCTCCTGTCTGGGTAAGTAGTATTGTTTTGCCATCAAATCAAAAGAGAACATGTGGTACGAATGGATGGTCTCATTTATTGTCAAGTCATGGATTCATGCTGTCTGTGTTTGAGGATAGGTCAGTCTTCACAGTGCAAAATGGGAAGCTTGTTGGTCTTTTGTCTGTCTTCTCTCAGGAAAAAAATGTTCATCTTTTGGCAAGATGTTATAGATCCAAATACTTTCCAATTTGGGGATTCTTTCTTTCACTCCTAACTTTATATTTTTTCCTAACCCATCCCTACTATGTTCCTTCTCTTTTCAAATTGTGCAGACATTCCCAGCCTTAAGAAAGGCAGTAGGTAAGGGAAGCCTTCTTAACCACTTGTTCCCCATGAACAGATCTCCAGAGAATTGGCAGCCTTTACATTAACTCATGCCCACTCTGTTAAAGTCACATCTACCGCCTTGATGTAATCACAACTCTGTTCCCTGGCTTATGTACCAGTTTCTGTAGAATGAAACTGTCACATCATTCTGTGCTTTATGTTAAAAATGCAACAATGAATTAAATTTTCTATTGGATTTACTGAATTTCTCTTACTATGAGGATAAAGAATTCACCCTTTTACAATGAACTCTCTGGTGTAGGACGTGTCCTTGAGGGCTAACTGACCTGGCTTTTCTGAGGCAGAACAGAACTTCCTTCTTTCTTGTGTATTTACTACTGATTCCTAGGAATCACAACCAGGAATGCACTGGTAAGGAACATGGGATCACAAGCAAACTTCTAACTCTGGACATGCTAAGAAAGAAATGCATAGATCCAGTTCTTGTCCTTCACAAATTCACACACTTTTAATGCAAAAAAAAAAAAAGAGAATATGGTAAGGATGTAAAAATCATGTAAGTTAAGCATCCATATTCTCTTTTAAAAGGGAACTATTGATAGTTACCTGCTAAACCTAACATAGCATTGTTCCAAAGATTTAAAAACCATTAAAGTAGTTGAAAACTCAAAATTCTACACACTAACAAATAGTTTCCTGGGTCATGTCACTTCTTTATATACATTAAATACATATAATTAGATGTAGATATTTCCATATCCTGCCACAGAAGTTAGTAAATTAGGAGTTAAGGACATATCATTTGCAGCAGCAGTGGTTACCTGCACAAGACTCAAATAAGATCAAGTCAGCTAAAGCTTCTAGCATGGATAAGGGAAGAGCTCCCACACCCCCACTCCTAGCTGAAGCTCTGTTAACAGTGATGACTGCTGTAGCGAAGAATAATTTTTGGTGTGGTAGCTCTCTTGCCCATGTCCCGGGAGATGGCCCTATGATTCAGTGCTCATAAACAGTACTAAGTGAAGTCAGTGGGCTACAAAAATGAAGTTAGGAAGTCAAGTAGCTGTGGGAAGTGCAGGGTGAGCGGGTGGTAGAAAGGTAAGAAACGATACAATCAAAATACAATGTATACAAGAACAAATCTTTCAGACAATACATTGTATACAAGAACACATCTTTCAGAGAATATGTTGTATACAAGAACGCATCTTTCAGAGAATATGTTGTATACAAGAACGCATCTTTCAGAGAATACATTTAAATTATACAGGTATTTTTGTCACAAAAGAACTGAACAAATCAGAGTTCATGTAATTGTTTTGGTTCTTCACTAAAATATCTAAAACTATTTTCAGTTGAATTACAATGTACTTTAAGGTACATAGTGTCTCAAAGCTGTTTAGCATCTTTTGATATTTTTAACAACTACGTAGAGTAAGGGTCACACTCATAATACCTAAAGATACTCAATAATTGTTTCCATGGACTTGTCCTCCTTTGAATTACATGCTAGTAAAGAATTTTTCAAGAATTTTAAAGTCATTTATGTATACTGAATTACAGTATACGCTAAGCAAAATTTATTCTTAGAGAAGTCCTTATTTTATCTGCCCCTGTGCTGTGTGTCTTTAAAACAAACAAACAAAAAAAGAGTGTATTTTCATTTTTAGTCATGAGTGTACATCTGTGTTTAGGTATGTGCACATGAGAGTGCAGGTGCTGTAGAGATCTGGAGAGAGAGTAAGCACCCCTGGAGCTGTCGTTAAAGGTGGTTGTGAGCTGTTTGACTTGACTGCTGAGACTCATCTCAGGTCCTCTGTAGGAGTGGTATGTGCTCTTAACAGCCATGCTCTCTCTCTAGACCCGCTTTAATTATTTATTGTGCATTGATTTATTGATTGGTTGAGACAGTGTCTCATGCATCCCAGAGTGTCCTGAACTCATTGTTCAGCTGAGGATGGACAGGAAGTTCAAATCTTTCTGCCACTCCTTCCCCAGTGCTGGGGCTACAGGTGTGTGTTGCTGAAGATGGAACCCAGGGGTTCACGAATGCTACCAGCTGAGCTACATCTCCAGTTCTACATTTATTTTTTAACATGAATATAAATTTTATTCATGGCCCTTTTAGGACTGGGAAAGAATTTGAAACATGAAAAGAAATGTAAAATCACACATCTTAAAATATGAAGAGACTAGAGTGGAGCAGTAGTCTAATTTGTGGGAGACAGTGAACATCTTTGATTATATGACAAGTAAGTTATGGTATAAGGCCACATTTTTAGTACTTCAATAACATCCAAATTAGTTTGACTTTACATAGTTTCTATACAAAAAAGTGAAGCTCTAAAGTGGCGGCCAATGGGGGCAGACCAAGAAGCCATCAACAATGACACCAGGACCTATCTCTTCTGCATGTATTATCTTTTTGGGAACCTAGTCTTTTTGGATGCACACTTTCCTAGGCTGGGATGGAGGGGGGAGGGCCTTGGATTTCCAACAGGGCAGGGCACCATGCCTTCTTTTAAGGAAGAAGGGGGAGGGAGGAGAGGTGGGGGAAGTGGGAGGGAACTGGGAGAAGGGGAAGAAATGTAAAAATTTTATTTTTTTTGAATGGAAAAAAATAAAAGAATACCTATCAAAAAAAGTGAAGCTCAGTTTGTGTGTATATTTGCAGGTGTGTGTGCGTGCATGTGTGATACCTATGTATATGTGTACAGATATGTGTGTAAGCACACATGTGTATGTGTGCACGCATGTTTTAAGTATGTGTATGCAGGTGTGTGTGTTCATGCACATGTGTATAAACAAGCATGTGTGTGTGTGTGTGTGTGTGTGTGTGTGTGTGTGTGTGTGTGTGTGTACTATTCTTCCTGAGGTGCTGTACACCTTGTTTTGTGACACAGGGTATCCTACCAGCCTGAGGCTCACTGGGATAGGCTAGATGGCTGCTAGTAAGTCCCATGGATCTGGCAGTCTCTGCCTCCTTAGCACTGGGATTATAAAGTTGTTCCCCATCTACAATGAGTGACCCTTAGTTCCTGTTGATTGGGATTAATTGAGAGATATGAAAAGAAAAGAAAAGAAAAGAAAAGAAAAGAAAAGGAGATGAACCTCAACAGAAGCAGGTCGTCCTCTGTTCAATCGATGAAAGGTGGTGGTTCCAGCAAAGGAATGGAGGCTGAGCACGGAGGCACAGGGACCGGGGGTTTCATAGGACAGAAAAGGAACTTTTGGGGTGGAATAGTCAACCCCCAGTTCTGCTGCTCCCAGTCTCAAATCTGTAAAGTACCAATGGAGATGGTGTGCTGACCTCGCCCAGCTCTTCCTAGCAGTCGGCAGGTGTTACCAGTCTGTCAGCTTTCCTCTAGGGGGGTTCTAGCTACCCTGAGACTTTTCGTTCATGAACCTTGCAGTGCCCAGCTGCTTCACAGGGAGTCTGGGGACTGAACTAAGCTCTTCATCGCTACATAGCAAACATTTACGAACTGAACCATCTTCCCAACCTTGCATTGATTCATTATAAAAGCAAGTTGAATCTAATCTTTCCTCTTCTCAAATTCTTTCTCTTCTCAAGTCATTTTATACTTTGCTTAGATGGCTTTCCACTCTTTACCATGTCCTGCCTCCATCTCTTCTAACCTTATCTTCTAAAACCTTCTCTAATGGTAACTCAAATCTGCTACAGGCCACTTAAGACCCATAGAACATGCAATCATTAAGACTTTTAAATGTCATCACATCTTGGTCTGAAATCCTCTCTTCCAGCATCCTATATAGGTCACTGTTCCTCTTTTTATGAAAGATTCTGACAAAACAACATTGTGTCAATATACTTGTATTAAACTCTCCATAAATTAGCACATTTCTCTGAGTAACTCTCACCCCCATATTTTTACTTCTCTTCCAAGCATTTATCTCAAGGAAGCAACTTTATTTAGATATTCATGCTCACACTACATTGCACCAATATATTGAATTATACTTATTTAACCCATTTGATTGAAATTGACATTCCCTGAAGACATGGGATTTGTCTGCTCTGGTCCCCCATGGCTATTTCCTAGAAGAGTCCCTCACATTTGGCTTGGTGCTCTATAATGACTGTTTGAAAAGAGAATTTGCCAACTCTTGCATGAGCTCGTTTAAGACAGCTTCAGTGGTTTGAAAATCCCTTATTATACTAACTACTATAGACCACCTTCTATAGATCTTTCTTGCCTATGAGCTTAGTTCTACTTCTTATGTCCTACCTCCTACTAAATCCTTCAAATGTTTGAAGAAAGGCACAAGCCACTCCCCAGCAAATCCTATTCACCCCTTTCAGTCATTATGGCACAGCAGTTGCCTCCTGTTTGTAATGCTGCCTCCAGGAGGGAGCGGGACACACAGGAGACTTAGGGGGTACACAAAATGTCAGCCAGTGTTCCCAAGTGCTTGGGAGAGTAGAAGCTTGCAAGAGTCTCAGAATTTCCAAGGACCTTCCCTGGATTTATAGGACTTATGGACTTTATAAAACGAGTAAATAGCAGTTGGTAGAAGGGGCTTACGTAAGACAAGCTGCCTAGAGGACACTTTTACTGTTCACCTGCCTGAAAATTGTCCAGAGAGCTCTGCCATTGCAGCTTCTGCATTGCCACCCATGTTAGGGTGAACCTTTCCATAATGCAGATGCTTTGAGTCATCCCTGCTCCTGTAAGCATTTCCTAACTCATATGCCCTTGGTAACTCCAATAAGGTACAGTAGTACCCTAATATGTCTTGACTTCCCTTTCTGGGTTGAGTAGGTGTGTGTGTGTGTGTGTGTGTGTGTGTGTGTGTGTGTGTTCATTGTGTCTTCCCAGGCAAAAGCTCTGACACATAGTTTACCAAATGATGGGGATTCCAATGACCTAAGTGGGTACCTTTCACACTGTAGACCTCAACTTTTGAAAAAATCTTGATGTGAACATATTGATACACTCTGAAAGTCAACATTGTCTCATGTATATCAGATCATGCATATTCAGTCACTTTCCTAAGTGCAAATTGGACAACTTACTCCACCTATGCTTTACTCTAGTTCCTCATATACAATAATAGGATATAATATTAGTATAAATAGAGATAATAATAGTACCTGCTTTATAGGGTCTTATGAGGATGGTCACATGAACACCAAAGAGTATCCACTTCTTCTTCCCCAAAGACTTTTGTTCTGTGGGAGAAAGGGCATACCACAAAGCAAGAGGGTGGAAGGATAAAGAAAGAGAGACAGACATAGAAACAGAAAGAAAGACAGAGACAAATATAGATGATAGGTATAGATAGATAGATAGATAGATAGATAGATAGATAGATAGGATAAATAGATATATAATATAGATGATAGATAAGATAGACAAATAGATTATAGATTGATAGATAAAATAGATAAATAGATGGTCGATATAGTGATAGTAGATAGACAGAAGATAGATAATAGAAGATGATAGATAGATAGATAGATAGATAGATAGATAGATAGATAGATAGATAGATATGTATGTATGGATGGATGAATGGAGAGATAGATAGACAAACAGACAGACAGAAGATATATTATGGATAAATAGAGAGAGATGATAAATAGATGATAGATACATGATAGATAGAAGATGGAGATAGATAGATAGATTTAGATAGACAGACAGACAGATAGATAGATGATAGGTAGGTAGGTAGGTAGGTAGAGAGATCTATAAATAGATATAGATGATAAGTAGATGATAGATAGATAGATAGATAGATAGATAGATAGATAGATAGATAGATAGATGGATGATAGATAGATGACCCACAGAGAGAAAGATGATAAATAGATAGAAAATGATGATGATAATGATTATGATGATGACAGATAGATAGATAACAGAGAGATGGATGATAGAAAAGGATGATGATGAAGATAGATAGATGACAGAAAGAGAGAATTCTTCTTTGGGTTCTCATAAAAAGAGAGAGAACGAAAAAGGCAAAACAAGTTGGGTGACTTTTCACCTCAAAAGGAGCAGTCACGACTTATAACTCACAAAATGGAGATATGATAGACAAAAGCTTTCCAAAAATGAAAACACTGAAAGGAATTTCTTTGACACTTTGCCATTAAGCCAGGTCGAAAGTACACAGTCTTAAGCATTTAGTTTCATTACCACTCACATTACAAGTGACATCCGTCTAGGTCACAAGGCAGGACTTCTGAAGAGAAAATATCACATCAATGCAATAATATTGTCCCTAATGCCTTTTAAAGTGATGAACCAGGGCTCCCAGGTTTCAGTTACGCGAAGCTGCGTGTTAAAGCATTTTTCATTCTTAGGACTGGTTTTGAAGAACCCTCCCTGTCCTGGCTCATCCTTAACTTCTTATGTTGCTAGCTGTACCACACAGTGATTGCCACATTGCTTTTCCATGAAGTTACAGTAGTCAGAGAGCAATGTGACAGGTTAGCAGAGGTGCTAGCTTCCTCCACGGAGCTGAGAATTTCACATTAACTCTGGTCAGCTCTCTGAAGACAGGATCCTTTACATGGCTTCCAAGCCAGCTTGTGATGAAGCCCTGTAAATTGAATTAAGACACAGCTTCTCTAAGAACCAACACTCCTGGAATAAGAAACAAGGAAAGGCTCTCCCCTTCGCCAAGAGATTTACAGCCTAGTGATGAGAAAAATACACTAGTGTGCTCTCTGTGGACTCCAGGGCCCTCCTTTCCAATCCTGATTTTCACACTTGCCAGAGCAGCTGACACAAAAATTCTAGAACTATTTCTTTTTAAAAGTAGATTTTTGTTAGTGTATATTAATTGTTCAGAATGCCTTGGTATGTTGTGACAATTTCATGCATGTATCAGCATGAGTTGATCATTTTCAAACCCTAGAACTGTAGCTTTCTTCCCTCTCCTTCTTACTGTCCCTTTGCTCCCCACCCCCCCTAAAATCTTTCCACTTTTCTTTCATTGTTGTTGGGTTTTCCCCCCCATATTTGGGAGAAAACATGTGATCTGTGTATGTACGAGGGTCACTTCTTTAGCCTAACATGATGGTCTCCAGGTCTACCTGGGTTCCTGAACCTCAGAGAGCCAATTCTTTCTTATCCTAAAATCCTGGCTGAGTTTTATGTCATTCACTAATTTTTTTTATTATAACACAGACAGAGGGTGCTCGCTTCAGCAGCACATATACTAAAATTGGAACGATACAGAGAAGATTAGCATGGCCCCTGCGCAAGGATGACACGCAAATTCGTGAAGCGTTCCATATTTTTGAACATATGATCAAACCGGAATCTCTGAATGTGGCTGCCAATGGGGGCTGACTGAGAAGCCAATGATAATGGCACTGGGACATATCTCTTCTGCATGTATTGGCTCTTGGGGAACCTAGTCTATATGGATGCACACCTTCCTAGGCCAGGATGGAGGGGGGAGGCTCTTGGGCTTCCCACAGGGCAGGGTACCCTGCCCCCTCTTAAGGAAGCAGAGGGAGGGAGGAGGGGTAGTGGGGGAGCAGGACAGGACTGGGAGAAGGGGGAGGAAGTGTAAATTTTTGAATGAAAAATAAAAGAATATGAAAAAAACACAGAGGACTTAGAATATGACATAAGTTTATCAAGTGTTTGCCATGCACACACAAGGACCTGAGTTCAAGTTCCAGAACCCACATTTTTAACAAAAAAAGCAGGTGTGGGAGCACTCATTTATAATCCCAAGGGTATAGATTTGGAGAACGGTGGGTCGATCCCTGACTACCTGGACAGCCAGAGTAGCTTCCTGGTCCAGTTCCAGACCAGTGAGAGACTGTCACAAAAATAAACCCAGACACACAGATAAACAAAAAGCAAGCAAAATCTATGCAAATGGAAGGTGATACCTGAGGAGCAACTCCTGAGATTTTCCTCTGACAGACACATATATAGATTTGCCACTTGTACAGACACATGTACCCAAACATGTGCATTTTTAACATATAAACATACACATAAAGATATGCATCCCACATACTCATGCACACATGTGTGCACACATACAGATACATAGATAAACACATACATGAGGAAACAAAGAAAGTAAACATATCATCTGATTGCTGCAGGGTAGACATCTTTGCTTGGACTTTTCTGCTAGATCTGTTTGTCTTTCAGTTTTTGTCTTTGTTCTTTTGTTTTGTTTTGATTCATTCTAACTGGCTATAGCAGCTCAGGTCTCTGCTTTCTTCTCTGGGAGCTGCAGGGCACTACTCAACTGACTGTCTGATTGCCACACCCCAGCTAACAGTCTGCTTCAGCTGTGAGGACAGATACTCTCCATTGCCAGAAGTGCAGTTCCCTGGAGCCAGATTACAAGTAGTTGTGAGATGTCTCACGTAGGTGCTGGGAACTGAACTTGGGTCCTCTGTAAGAAGATCAGGCTCTCTTAACCACTGGGTCACCCCCCACACACACACCCATAATATATGTATTTACCTAATAAATAAACAAACAGAAATTCTGTCCATTAGAACTCCAGAGTTGCTTCTCAGGTATCACCTTCCATTTGCATAGATTTTGCTTGCTTTTTTGTTTATCTGTGTGTCTGGGTTTATTTTTGTGACAGTCTCTCACTGGTCTGGAACTGGAACAAGAAGCTACTCTGGCTGTCCAGGTAGTCAGGGATCGACCCATCGGTCTCCAAATCTATACCCTTGGGATTATAAATGAGTGCTCCCACACCTGCTTTTTTTTAAAAAAAAAAACCAAAAAACAAAAAACAAAAACAAAATCTGTGAACTGCTTGAAGTCAGGGAAAACATGTCTACATTAGTCCTCTTTACTGTCAACTCCCCAACATGGTACCTGTCAATAGTTAATAATTAATACTCACTGACTCAAAACAAAGGAAGAACCCAAAGTAAGACCAACAGAAGAAAATAATACCCTCATCACCCTTTTTGGTGATCTTTTATAAAATGAGTATGAGCAGTATTTTCAATAGACAGAATTTTAGATATCAACTCTTACTATAGCATTTAAAGAAATAGAAAATTATCTACAAAATAAAAAAGCCTCCACAGCAACTTTCATGTTTTTCTATGTATACTGTGCCTTGTGATGCATGCTTTCAAGCTAAAGAAACTGTCTGGGGCATTTTCTATCTATGCCTTTTCAAGATGCCCTGGATACATATCTTTTCATGAGCATCTCAGCTTAGAGTGAACATTTTTTTGCAGATAATACAATGACCACTAGCACACACACACAAAAGGGGAAAGATAAACAAAATAGGAAGTGGGAAGGAACATGGGAGTTTGAAAGTTGCATTTTTTGTATGTCTTACAAGTTCCTTACCTCACCCCAGACAACCAAAGTATATGGCCAGATGCTTCCAGTCACTTTCTAAGCATCTTTTCTTTTTTGCTACTGAATTTTCTTAGGCTGCAGTATTTATGCTTAGAAAAAAAATCAATTCTTTCCCTTTTATTGAAAAATTATGTACAACAAATTGCAACTATAACCCAATCCACAAGGTATGATGTAGGTGGCTTTCACTTACTGTCTCGTTCATAATCTGTTGCTGATTAACCTCCTTGAAAACAACCCACCCCCTTGTCTAAGTGATATCAAGGTGTTTGTTTTTAATCTGTCCAAAACCATCCTATGGACATGTGCGTTATTGAAGAATTATATTTTAATTTATTTTCATGCAGTGCCTTTGATGGGCATTTGCATTAACACAATATGACTGTGCCTCTTTTCGCTGGTATCTATTCAAATCGGAAATTACCTGCATACACAGTCTCAGATGGTGGTTAAAAACTGTACAAAGAAGTAAGAATAGGACTCCTTAATATCACACGGCCCTGCTGCTCATCAGCGAGGCCTTTTCTGTTCTAATGCTTTTGTCATGTATATGAAAGTCATTATGTAGTTTAGAAAACAGAAGATGAAGTGAAAGAGGAGGATTGCGGACCTAGGATGCATTAATATTCCACCAGCATCAAAGATATTTCCCTGGAGGGGCTCCTTCAGGCCACACTGTTATTACAGTGCCTATCCATTATCTTGTGCTGTTCTTGGTATTAAGGCAATAATGGAGAGAATAGGATTATGCGCAGATGATAGGAAATGTGAAGGCAATTCAGCAAGATAGGAAATGAATGGAGACATGATTCTTTCATCGAAGCCAGGGATGGTTTAGCATAGGGTAAGAGAGAAGATAAATGAAGCACAGTGAAATCTTTACAGGTTAGCAGGGTTAAAACGAGTGTTTTCATATAATCCTATGAGTTTAACCTTTTTGATAGAAAATACCATGGCATCGTTCATTAAAATCTAGCTTGTTGTGCCCTAGGAGATGACCTGTTTTTGTTCTAAACATTTCCCTTCTTGGAAAAGCTGTCCAGAGCTTACATGGTTGGAAGGTGGCCTTAAGGAGTCGGGTAACCTTTTAATTCACTCCCATCTCTGAGAATTTCGGGCTGTTATTTAAGAACCTATAGTGAAGAGAGAAAAGACTCCTAACTCCCCTGACCCATGCCTTGCAGGACATGCCCAGCAATCAGGAGAGTAAAATCACCAGTGCTGCAGACAAGAAGGCTCTTTTATGGAGAGCATTCCTTCTGCTTCCTCAGAGCCTCCTTTTATTTTGACACCAACCTTTCTGGTCTGCATGCATCCTCAGATACAGTCATCCCGACAGACAGAAGCAAAGCCCCAGCTTTTGCAAAAGATCACCTCTACTGGATGCCCAAGGCTACTGTGACTCAAAGGTTGGCATTTCGTGCCGATGGTGGAAGAACAAGAAGGGCAGATTGTGTTATTTGCAGGCAGGGCACTGGCATAAACAAAGGTTTCTGTTTATATAGAAAAAGAATATTTAATTAAATGAAAGTACACTCATCCGAAGACAGTATGATAGGGCCAGAGAGGGTGCATTCTGTGTTCTTACACTCTGCTTACCCTTCAAACACTGCTTTTGATCCTGATTTAAATTGGATAGAGATTCAACAAAACTGAGATCAACAATATAATAACATCGTCTAACTCAGAGAGCTACCACGGGGAATGGAAGAGATAGCATTAGAGAAAATCAGGGTGTAGACACACTCTCTCTGCAAGCTTGCCTAAGAATGCAAAAGCTGTAGGTATCTAGGCAGCGTAGGAAATGTAGATTAATATATCCTGTATGGGACAAAACTGCCGTGGATGCAACTTAGCTTTGCATTCAATCGTTCTAGACAGGACTGTGAACTAGTTTAACAATATATGTGTGGGGATGTGTACACAGACAGGCAGGCAGACAGACAGACAGACAGACAGACACACACACACACACACACACAATCGTCAAAGATTTACTAAATAAAAACCAAGCAAGAAGAGCAGAAGGAAGAGATATGTGAATTTTTATCCAAAGCATGGACATGCTATCTCTATAGGAAAAAAGAAGCATAGATAAAGAGAATATGTAATCAAGGCCTTGGCCAGTGTTTAGAGATTTTCTTTCCCCTCCCCCAGCCCTTTCTGGGCTCCTTGGCTCTCTCTTCCCTGCTTTAAAAATGGCTCCATACTGCTCTCTGCTGCTGGTTAGTCAATTTCTACTCAGAGCAATTTCTGTGTGTCAGGGCTGGATCAGACTTCCCAGCTAGCCCAGCTCTTTTCTGATTCAAAACAAAACAAGCTGGTAAGCTGGGGGTTCCTCAGTTTGTAGTTGCTAAATCCAGAATCCTGGCTTTTTTGCTTGCACTCTCTCTCTCTCTCTCTCTCTCTCTCTCTCTCTCTCTCTCTCTCTCTCTCTCTCTCTCTCTCTCTCTCTCTCTCTCT
>PVIU01013301.1:0-56549 GCA_004026605.1 Ondatra zibethicus | reverse complement strand
TCTTTCAGATGCTTAAAGTGGCACACAGAAGGCAATTGTCAGAAAATGATGCTGTCCAATGAATGAATGCACCTGCACAGGCTGTACCAGACACAGGTGTTAAACGACAGCCCTTGGGACCCTGGGAATATTATGTTAGATCTCCAGACTCTAGTTTCACAAGGTATTTACCACCAATTAGATACCATCAAATTATAGCCCATAGGCGAAATGTGGTCATCCTATGAGCAAAGAATTGTTTTTTTTTAAATAACTGAGAAAATTAAATTAAAATTTAAAAGGAAAATAAATGACATGTGAAAAACATATGAGATATAAATTTCTGTAAATACAGGTTTTTCTTTGATTTATTTGTTTTCTGCAGTGTTAGGGATCAGACCCCGATATTGGGCATGTTTAATAAGTATTCTACTCCTCAGGGTACATACATAGTTTTAAATACAGATTTTGGGAAAACCACCCTTGCTTGTTTGTTGTCATTTTATCTGAAGCTGCTTTTGAGCTTCAAGAGCAGAGTGGGTGGTTGCCATGGAGACTGTGGAGCTTGCACAGCCAAATATATACACATGACTTGCCTTTGTATGGAACGTTTACTCCTGATGTGGAGAAATGAGGGGTATGAGTCCTGTACTCTCCGATGGGGATCATTCTAATTGATATTTCCAAGTATGGCCAGACATTCCTATTTGGGTGAGATGAAGTTGGAACTGAGCAGAACACAGAGTAGTTAAAGATTTGGCTAATGGGGTAGAGGCCATTGAGTCAGAGGTAAAATCCTACAGTAAGGAAGGGGAGCATTTCAGCCTGTAAGAACCCATGGGTAGATTTTGTCACCAAGAGGAAGAAAGAGGCTGACTTGAAGAAGAGACTTGGAGAGGGGGGAATAATGGAGCGGGCCAGCGAGAAACTCATAAAGCTAAGATAAGTGAAAATCAGTAAAATTGCCTTTTGATACTGTCTAAGCCCCAGGAGGCCCATTGAAGCAGCCAAAATGGGTTGAATTCCTGCTGGGGGCAAGACTTGCTTTTGATCACGCAGACTGATCCAGCAACCTTGCATCTTAGCAGGGATGATTACTCCCCAAGAAGTCCTGCCTGGAAGCAGGCTTCTATCACTTTCCTGATGACTCAAGAGCACTTCCTAGACAGGGGACAGTCAGTGGGACAGATTCCCACAGCCCAAGCTTGCAAGAGAAGGATGTGCCATGGCAAGAAAAATAGATTATCCAACTCAACTCACTTGTGTTGAATAAAGAGCAAAGGTTTGTGTCCCGACTTAACAATGAGCTGCAGGACAGCCAGGGCTATACAGAGGAACTCTGTCTCAAACTATTCCCCCCGCCCAAAAAAAAAGAATGACTGTGGAAACACATTTCTGTATATGTGCATAAGGGTATTTCTAAAATAGTTCATTTGCTTGTAAGTTTATGGGATTTATTTGCAATATCTGACTCTCCATTCTTGAAGTTCTGGCAATTGTCTGTCACATGCTGGTATAAAGTAGATTTGGCACCATCAATAGCATGCAATTTGGAGACATTAGCTTGTCTTAGTGTCAAACAAAAGCTCTGTGTGAATAGTCCAATATGGTCAATTTTATATATCAACTTGACTGGGCTCCAGGGTTCCCAGACAGTTGGTTAAACATTGTCCTGGGGAATTCTGTGAGTATGTCTTTGAAGGGTCTATCTTTTAATCAGTGCACTAAAGAAAGTAGATTGTACTCCCTGGTGTGCACGGTCTTTATCCAAACAATTCAAAATATGAGGAAGAATTCCTACTTCTTGGTGTCTTTCAAATAGAGACATTGGATTCTTTTTCTACTGCCTTTGAATTTGAATCAGAATGTTTTCTTCCTTGATCTCGGGCTTGGTGGCTTTCCATTCGAAACTCCTACCAATCTGACTTCTTTCTCACTATAAAATTCATCTGCCATCTTTTTGCTGATTCTGCTTTCCATTGTTGATATTAGGACCCAGCCATGGACCCCCGATGTGGACTGAAGACCAGGAGCTCTCCAGGACTCTTATGAAACTTCAGCACCAGATTGATACCATGAAGCCATTCCTCCGTGTGGAATAAGCAGTTCCTGGGTTCTTGGTCTCTCTGAGAAGAGATAGACATTGTTGGACGTCTCAGGTCATACCCTGTAAATAAGTGCAATAAATTCCCTTTTGGTACATATTCATTCTATCAGTTCTGTTCCTCTGAGGAACCCTGATATGTGCATTAATATGTAAGGTATTTTATCTTACCAGTTCTGATGCTCTAGAAAATTTAAATATAAATTCCTAAGTGTAAAAGCAAAACTCTTGTGTTCCAGTAGATGTGAGAGCATTAGTTAAAATATGGAAGCACAGGCTACTGCAGTTTTGTAGGTTGATGTCTCCTGTCTATTGTTGGCAACACAAGTTGCTCCTTCTCAACATCTGGAAACCATCCCAGATTGTGCATATGCTCATTCAGTTTCCTCTGGAAATAGGGTGACTATGAGGAGCCTTTTCTCCATTGGGAAACAAAAGGGAACCACATGGATTGTGCTCGCAATGCCACTGAATGTGATGAGGGCTTAACCTGAGAATTTAGTTGCTGCTTTCTCAACACCAAGATAATTGATAATACAATGTTGAACAAATCATCTTGGCATCCTAACCATGTTTTCCTTATATTCTTGTTTGAGGGTTATCAGGACCCTGAGTCCTTGTCTGGGAGAACCTGGTACAGGATGAGTGTCAGCTTTCCCTGAGCAAAAGCAAGTCAAAGACCAGAAACAACCTCTGAATCACAGATTTATTCCAAGACACCCTGAGCCCTGCCATTGGTCTCCTATATCCCTTTCACACCAGGCTTTAGTAGATACACAGTGAGTTGTTTTCTAATAAAGAACCGAATAAGTTATAAGAATGAAGTTGATTCAAGAATCCAAAGTTTGGTTTGATTTTGCAAGAGAAGTTATCAGTTTTGTTATGCCAAGATGGCTCGCCAGCACTGTTCATCACATCCTCCCCCTTTCCTCTTCTCCACCAGAGCAATCTGCTTCCTTGTGCTATTGTTATTAGGCTTAGGAATGTGACTTGTTACTTTGAATATAAAATGTCTCCTACAGGCTCATGCTTTGGTTTCAACTGAGAGTCTGCAGGAACTTTTAAGGGGGCGATTATTTAGAAGAAGTAGGTTACTGGGGTCTTTTCTTTGAAGCTTATACCAGGTCTGTCTCCCCCACTCTTTCCACCATCCCTTCTTTTCTCCCTCCATTCCCAATTTTCTCAGGATAACTTGTCTGTTTCCCCTTACCAAGGGGATCCAGGTATGTCTCTCTTAAGGTTCTCCTTGTTACCTAGTTTCTCTAGGGTCATGGACTACAGGCTGGTTATCTTTACTTTACATCTAATATCCACTGATGAGTGAGTACACACCATGTTCGTCTATTTGTCTATCTGTGTCTAGGTTACCTCACTCAGGATGTTTTTTTCTAGTTCCATCCATTTGAATGCAAATTTCAAGATGTTATTGTTTTGTTTTGTTTTACTGCTCAGTAGTATTCTATTGTGTAAATACAACACATTTTCTTTATCCATTCCTTGGATGAGGGGCATCTAGGTTGTTTCCAGGTTCTGGCTATTCCAAGTAATGCTGCTATGAACACAGTTGAGCAAATGTCCTGTGGTATGAGTATCTTTTGACTATATGCCCAAGAGTGGTATTGCTGGGTCTTGAGGTAAATTGATTCCCAATTTTTTGAGAAACCGCCACACTGATTTCCAAAGTGACTGTACAAGTTGGCACTCCCACCAGCAATGTAGGAGTATTCCCCTTACTCTGAATCCTCTCCAGCATAAGCTATCATCAGTGGTTTTGATCTTAGCCATTCTGACAGGTATAAGATGGTATCTCAGAGTCATTTTGATTTGCATTTCCCTGAGAGTTAAGACTGTCAAACAATTCCTTAAGTGTCTTTCAGCCATTTGAAGTTCTATTGAGAGTTCTCTGTTTAGACCTGCACCCCATTTTTTGATTGGATTACTTGGAAATTCGATGTCTAGTTTCTTGAGTTCTTTATATATTTTGGAAATCAGTCCTCTGTCTGATGTGGGGTTAGTGAGGACATTTTCTCATTCTGTAGGCTGCCATTTTGTCTTAGTGACTATGTGCTGTACAGAAGCTTCTCAGTTTCAGGAGGTCTCATTAATTGTTGCTCTCAGAATCTGTGCTACTAGTGTTATATTTAAGAAGTAGTTTCCTGTGCTAATGCATTCAAGGCTACTTTCCAGTTTCTCTTCTATGAGGTTCAGTGTGGCTGGATTTATCTTGAGGTCTTTGATCCATTTTGACTTAAGTTTTGTGCATAGGAAAATATATGAATCTATTTATATTCTTCTACATGTTGAAATCCAGTTATGCCAGCACCATTTGTTGAAAATGCTTTCTTTTTTCCATTGTATAATTTTAGCTTCTTTGTCAAAAATCAGGTGTTCATAGGTGTGTGGATTAATATCCAGGTCTTTGATTCAATTACATTGGTTCACCTGTCTGTTTTTATGCCAATACCAAGCTGTTTTCATTACTGTAGCTCTATAGTAGAGCTTGATGTCAGGGATGGTGATGCCTCTGGAAGTTCCTTTTTTTTTGTAGGGGATTGTATTGGCTATTCTGGGTTTTCTGTTTTTCTATATGAAGTTGAGTATTGTTCTTTTGAGGTCTGAGAAGAATTGTGTGGGGATTTTGATGGGGATTGAATTGGATCTGTAGGTTGCTTTTGGTAAGGTTGCCATTTTTTATGTTGATCCTATCTATCCAAGAGTATGGAAGATCTTTCCATTTTCTGATTTCTTCTTCAATTTCTTTGTTCAAAGACTTACAGTTCTGGTTTTACAGGTCTTTCCCTTCTGTGGTTAGTGTTACTCCAAGATATGGTATGTTATTTATGGCTATTGTAAATAGTAACGTTTTTCTGATTTCTTTCTTGGCCCCTTTATCATTTTATACAGGAGGGCTGTACTGATTTTTGGGGGGGGGGTTGATTTTGTATCCTACCATATCACTGAAACTGTTTATCAGCTGTAGGAGTTCCCTCATCGAATTTTTGTGGTCACTTACATTTACTATTATATCATCTGCAAATAATGATAATTTGACTTCTTTCTTTCCAATTTGCAATCCCTTGATCTCCTTTTGTTGTCTTATTGCTATTGCTAGAACTTCAAGCACTATGTTGAATAGGTATGGAGAGAGTGGACAGCCTTGTCTTGTTCCTGATTTTAGTGGAACTGTTTTGAGTTTCTCTCCATTTAATTAGATGTTGGCTGTCAGCTTGCTGTATATTGCTTTTATTATGTGTATATACATTCTTGTATCCCTGATCTCGCCAATACTTTTATCATGAAGGGGGTGTTGAATTTTGTTGAATTCTTTTTCAGCTTCTAATGAGATGATCATAAGGTTTTTTTCTTTCAGTTTATTTATATGGTAGATTTTCATATGTTGAATCATCCTGGCACATTTGGGGTGCAGACTACTTGATCATGGTCAGTGATTTTTTTGATCTGTTCTTGGATTTAGTTTGCCAGTATTTTATTGAGTATTTTTGCATCAGTGTTCATGAGGGACAATGGTCTGTAATTCTCTTTCTTAATTACATCTTTGTGTGGTTTTGGGTACCAGCATAACTATTGCCTCATAAAAAGAGTTTGGCAATGTCCCTTCTTTTTCTATTACGTGGAATAATTTGAGTATTTGTATTAGCTCTTCTTTGAAGTTCTGGTAGAATTCTGTACTGAAACCATCTAACCCTGAACTTATTTTTTGGTTGGGAGACTCTTGATGGCTACTTCTACTTCCTTAGGGACTATAGGTCATTTAAATTGTTTATCTGGTCTTGATTTAATTTTGGTACATGGTACATATCCAGAAAATTGTCTATTTCCTTTAAACTTTTCAGTTTTGTGGAATACAGGTTTTTGAAGTATGATCTGATGATTCTCTGGCTTTCCTCTGTGTCTGTTGTTATGTCCCCCTTTTCATTTCTGATTTTGTTAAATTGTGTATTCCCTCTCTGCCTTTTGATTAGTTTGGATAAGGGTTTGTCTATCTTGTTGATTTTCTCAAAGAACCAACTGTTTTTCTCATTGATTCTTTATATTGCTTTCTTTGTATCTATTTCATTGATTTCAGCCCTCAAATAAATTGATTATTTATTTCCTGACATCTGCTCCTTCTGGGTGAGTTTACTTCTTTTTGTTATAGAGCTTTCAGATGTGCTATTAAATCGCTTGTGTGAGATTTCTCCAGGTTCTTTAGGTAGGCACTTAGTGCTATTAATTTTCCTCTTAGCACTGCTTTCAAAGTGTCCCATAAGTTTGGGTATGTTGTGCACTCATTTTCATTCTAGGAAGTCTTTAATTTCTTTCTTATGTCTCCTTGATCCAGGGGTGATTCAGTTGAGCATTGTTCAGTTTTCATGAGTTTGTAGGCTTTCTGCGATTAGTGTTGTTGTTGAATTCTTACTTTAAGCCATGATGATCTGAGAAGATACAGGACGTTATTCCATTTTTTTTTGTATCTGTTGAGGTTTACTTTGTGACCAAGTTTGTGGTCAGTTATAGAGAAGGTTCCACAAGGTGGTGAGAAGTTATTTTCTTCTGTGTTTTGGTGAAATGTTCTATAGCTGTCTGTTAAGTCCATTTGCGTCATGACATCTGTTAGTTCTCTTATTTCTCTGTTAAGTTTCTGTCTGGCACACCTGTCCATTGGTGAGAGTGGGGTGTTGAAGTTTTCTAATATTAGGAAATATGTGGGATTTGATGTGTGATTTAAGTTTTAGTAATGTTTCTTTTACATATGCGTGTGCTCTTGTATTTGGGGAGTAGATGTTCAGATTGAGACATCGTCTTGATGGATTTTTTCCTTTGATTAGTATGAAATGTCCGTCTCCATCCCTTTTGATTAACTTTAGTTTACAGTCTATTTTGTTAGATATTAGGATAGCTATACCTGCTTACTTTCTTAGAAAAATTTTTTCCCAACCCTTTTACTCTGAAGTAATGTTTATCTTTGAGGTTGAGGTGCATTTCTTCTATACACCAGAAGGATGAATCCTGTCTTAAAGTCCATTCTGTTAGCCTGTGTCTTTTTATAGGTTAATTGAGTCCATTGATACTAAGAAATATTAATGACCAGTGATTGATTATTCCTGTTATTTTTCAGTGATAGTGTTTGTGTGTTTCCCTTCTTTGGAATTTGTTTGGGTGAGGTGTTAGGTTAATTGTTGCTTATATTTTCGTGGGGGCAACTTGCTTCCTTGCATTGGAGTTTTCCTTCTAGTACTTTCTGTAATGCTTGATTTGTGGATAGGTATTGTTTAAATTTTGTTTTGTCACAGAATAGCTTGTTTTCTCCGTCTATGGTTATTGAAAGCTTTGCTGGATATAGTAGTCTAAGCTTGCATCCATGATCTCTTAGTGTCTGCAGCATATCTGACCAGGACCATCTTACTTTAAGAGTTTCCATTGATAAGTAGAGTGTAATTCTGATGGGCCTACCATTATGTGTTACTTAGTCTTTTTCCTTTGCAGTTCATAATATTCTTTCTTTCAAAAATCAAAGTGTTTTGATTATTATAAGACGAGGGGACTTTCTTTTCTGGTCCAGCCTATTTTGTGTTCTGTAAGCTTCTTGTACCTTCATAGGCATATCCTTCTTTAGGTTGGGAAACTTTTCTTCTATGATTTTGTTGAGTATATTTTCTGTGCCTTTCAACTGGACTTCTCCTTATTCTGTTCTTATTATTCTATTCCTATTATTCTTATGTTTGGTCTCTTCATAGTGTCCCTGATTTCCTGTATGTTTTGTGTTAAAGATTTGTCGTATTTAACATTTTCTTTGACCAATCAATCTAATTCCTCTATCATATCTTCAACTCCTGAGATTCTTTCTTCCATCTCTTGCAATCTGTTGGTTAGGCCTGCATCTGTAGTTCTCATTGTTTACCCAAAATTTTCATTTCCAGAATTCCCTCAGTTTGGGTTTTCTTTATTGCCTTTGTTTCTTTTTTTAAAGGTTCTTAAAATAAGTCTTTATCATGAGAAGCTCTTCGTCCTTTTATTCCTTATTAATCAAATAAGTGAGACAGACATTTTAGTTTGGATACTAATTACCACTAAGAAAAAAATCTGAGAGTTGAAATGAAGGTGATGTAAAATGAAAATCAATATTTTAAACATTTTCCAGGATTTTAACGAATAGTTAATGGTGCCTAATTTGGGGGGTATTTGCCAAAGCAGCTTTGGTTTGATTTTTTGCCATCTTCTTTTTCTGAGTGCTCTAATAACTGGATGCAGAACAACACTGAAGCAGTCCCTTTATCAGCTGCAATAAACATGCTGTCTACTTCCCAGTTTCCCCTTCCAACCACTAGAGTTGGGCTGTCCATCCATCTCTTCTTTCTCAGTGGCTAGGGATTCCTTCCACATACTTCTTTGTTTCTATTTTCAAGTTTTGAACTGTTTGAGCTGTTTGCTTCACCTGTTTGATTGTTCCCCCGCTTGGGTTTCTTTAAGAGATTTATTGTTTTCTTCCAATTTTTTTATTTGTCTTTTCCTCCATTTCTTTAAGGGAAATTTTCATTTTCTCTTTAATGGTCTCTAGCGTTTTCATAAGTTATATTGATGGTTGTTTTTGTCTGCTTCTTCTGAGTTAGGATGTTCAAGTCTTCCTGTTGTAGGACCACTAGTTTCTGGTGGTGCCAATTGCTCTTTATGTTGTTGAATGTGTTCTTACACTGCCATCTGCCCATTTCTTCCTCCAGTGGGTACAGGTGGGGCCTGTGCTTAAAGGGATCCCTCTTCCTCCAACTGGTCAAAATGGGGCTTGGGTGAAGGTGGGTCCCTTCCTCTAATGGATGCTGATTACATTCTGAGTCTCCTCTCCAGGGGCTTGGGCTCTGGTGGTCACAAATGCGGTAGAGGATGGTAGCATGTATGTGGGGTCTCCAAGGCATGGTGGGTGAAGGTGGGACAATGGGATGTTCCTCCCAGAGCAAGGGCCTAGAGAGTTGAGCCCTCCAAGTGGGGACCCAGATGCTTACCTCTTCAGGGACAGTCTGGGCCAGGGCTCCAGTGGTCACAGATGTGGTCAATGTCACTGTTTTTCAGGTAGCAATAACTCTCATGCCCTTCCTCTGTGTGTCAACCACTATGTTCAAATGGGGCTGCTCACATGAGCATGGAATGGACTCACGTCATTCAGTGGAGCATAGGCAACCCATCAGTAGCAGCACCACTGAAGTGAGTGACACTTCCATCCCCAGCCACCATCAACTGTTAAAAATTTTCGGTGATGTTTGGGAATCTCAAGCCCCTCTTCTCCATGACGAAATGTTGATGTGCCCTATTTTGTGAAGATCT
Organism: Ondatra zibethicus; assembly: GCA_004026605.1. NCBI lineage: Eukaryota > Metazoa > Chordata > Mammalia > Rodentia > Cricetidae > Ondatra > Ondatra zibethicus. Next base: position 47,149 of record PVIU01013301.1, on the reverse strand, counting down.
TGAGCAGGCAACCATCGCTACAGTGAGCTCCTGAGTGTGTTGTGTAATATCCAGGTGAAAATTTAGATTAAATTAGATTTGACTAAAATTAACTTTTCTCGTTTCTTTTCCTTTTTATTAAATTTGCCCTTTCACAATTAATATAGCTATGTGCCATATTCTGGTTACTATAAACCCTTGCTCTCTTTTTTACTCCTCTTAGTCTATTCAATCTCCCATTACAGTAGAGAGCATTGGATTTTTCTGGAACTGGACTTATGGACAGTTGTAGGCTGACATGTGGGTGCTGGGAATTGAACTTGGGTTCTCTGAAAGACAAGTACTCTTAACTTCTGAGTCATACGTCCAGCCTCAATATTTAGTTATTTTTATTTTATGTATAGGAATGTTTGCATGCATGTATATATGTGCAACACCTGCATGCCTAGTGCTTGTGGAGGCCAGAAGAGGGAATCGATTGCTTACAACTATAGTTATATATAGTTATGAGGTACTGTGGGAATGCTGGGAACAGAACCCAGGTCCTCTGCAAGAGCAGCCAGTGCTCCTAACTGCTAAGTCATCTCTCCAGACCCTGAAGTTATATATTTTAAAGAAGTTTTATATGTGAGTTTTAAATTAATTAAGCTACCTGAAAGAGTTAGTATCTGCTACTATCAAACAGTCCAATTCCCCAATAAACCAATAGCCCATGATTCCAACTATCAAGTAGAGAGTGTTGTTATGTATTTTAAAACGGCCCATATGACATATTCTCTCGTGGAGACTTGAGTATCTCTTTATAATTTGCCATTTCCCCATTTTGTTCCCAGTTAAAGCATATTATTCTCTATCATGTAAGGTTTTTCTTATATGAAATTTAACAAATAATAATTTAAATATTTAGTTGATAATTTGATTAACTAAATTAGGAAGTATTTTCTATATATAATTAGAATTTTCATATTATATAGGGATGTCACTAATTGATAAAATAATCTGTGAAATAAAATGTTTTAGTGGTTTCCTCAAACTTGCTGTGTAATGCTTTTGTGAGTTAATTAGAATAAAGTGATTTTACTTAAAATATTAAATGTATTAAGTCAGTAACTCTTTACAAACATGTATAATTTGCATTTGACATTTACATTTTAAACACTTATTGTGTATGTCATGGGGGAGCAGGATACATGCATGGAGGTCAGAAGACTACTTTTAGGACTTGATTCTTCCCTTTGAGAATGTGGGTCACCACGCTTGGTCACAAGTACCTTTACCTGCTGAGCCATCTTGCCATCCCTAAATTTCTTCATAAAATTACAATCTAGAATTGTGAAGATTGCAGTAATTTGTAACACATGATGGTACAAAGTGTAAGAAAGTTTTAAGTCTGTCATTATTGGCTTGAAAAAGAAAATAAAGAGCAGGCTCATTAAATTCTCCACTGATAACCAATTAGAATATTTTCTCACCCTAGGAAGGCCAGTGAAATTATAGTAACAGTTGTAGACAGCATAAGTTAATTTAACTTGTTCAGTGACAAGACAATATATTTACAGGAAATAAAATAACTGTGACATTAATGTATTTGGAAGGTAGTATAAATAAAGGGAACTACAGATTTTATTGTAAACATAAGTAGAAATAAATATTTACTGTGACATAGATGGTTTATAGTCCATACTACACAAAAGATCACAATATAGTTATTTAAGTGACAAAATGAACTATATTTATTCAAAACTATATTCATGAGATGATTAAAACTTCAGGGACTAGTAGGAAGATAATACAGTATCTAGCATTTCTATATCCTTAAACTTAAAAATGGTTTGGTTAACATATCGCAACTACACCTATGGATGGGACATGATATGGTATTTCCATATATGTATCCAGTGTAGTACATAGATCAAATCAGGATAATTAACATCTGCATTTCCCTGTTGTACTTTTTGTTTGGAGTCTTCTGATTATACATCAAGGCCCAGAAATGTTAACAGGGTTGACCTATTCCAGGTGAACTCTGGAATGTTTCATGTCTTTGTAATGAAAAGAAACGATGTCATAAACATTTTCAACATACAAATGGTGAAACAGATGCAGAGGACATATTGTGAACAAGAAAATTAAAGTCTGCGTAATTCCAAAATTGAGACAGACTATCAGGATGCTTCCAAAAAATCAACAAGGTATGAAAACACATTTCTCCATTTTCACATTAAATGTTTGCTGGCAATGTATGAAAAATATTTTTTGATTTGTATTTTTTGAAGTGAATTTAAGCATGCTTACTCATTTATTGCCTATATTTTCTAGAAATTGTCTATTTCTATCAATTTTCCCATTGATTATGCTGTTTTATCTTATTAATCAGAATAGTCTTTTTGAAGACATTTGAAGGCATATATATGTATATATACATACACACAAGAAAGGGTCTCTTAATGTAGCCCTTGATGCTCTGAAACTCACTATGCAGAGCAGGATATCCTTGAACTCACAGAGAGCTCCCTGCCTCTGCCTTCGAGTGCTGGAATTAATGACATGTGCCACCACGCATGGATTTTAAACATTTTTAAGGATTTATTTATTTTATGTATATGAGTGTTTTGCCTGTATGAATGTATGTGCATCACATGCATGCCTAGTGTCTGCCAAAGTCAGAAGTCATCGTTGAATCCCCTTGACATGGAGTTATGGATGGTTTTGAACCATCATGTTGGTAGTGGGAACTGAACCTGTGTCCTCTACAAGAGCAGTGAGTGCTCTTAACTGCTGAGCCTTCTTTCCAGTCCCAAGGACTATTCTCTTTGAAATTAGTGTCATAATGTGAATAAACATATATTCCAGATTATCATTATGGAAACATTATTTATTTATAAATGTTCTTTTTAACATTTCTTTTTATTTACTCTTTTATCGTACAATACATCCTGACTGCAGTCTGTTCACCCTCCACTTCTCACAGTCCCTCCCTGCATCTCTTTTTTTTTTCTCCAAGATCCACTCCACCTCCATTTCACTTCAGGAAAGCAGGTCTACCAGGGATATACACTGATCATGGCCTAAAATTATGCAATAGGACTAGGCACATATCAAGGCTTGATTAGATAGCCTAGTAGGAAGAAAAGGTCCCATGAGCAGGCAAAGAATCAGAGACACATCCCACTCCCGCTGTTAGGAGTCCCACAAGAACAACTAGCTACACAACCATAATACATATGCAGAGGACCTAGCTAAGACCCATACAGGCTCTGTGATTGTCACTTCAGGCTTTGTGAGCTCCTATGAGCCCTGCTTAGTTGATTCTGTGGGCCATGTTCTCCTGGTGTCCTCAAACCCTCTGGATCCTGCTATCCTTCCTCCTTGCACAGGATTCCTCGAACTCTGCCTAATGGTTGGCTGTGGGTCTCTGGATCTTCTCCTAGCTGCTGCCAGAGGAAGCCTTCTGATGATGACTGGACTAGGTATTGATATATGAATATAGCAGGATATGGTTAGGAATAATTTCATTGCCTTTCTTCCCAGTAGTGTTAGTGTATTCCTTCAAGAGCTTTATGTGGGGAGGATTATGCAAAAATTTAATAATCTTTTATGGAGTCTACAAGTTTTTCTAATTTTTTTTTAGATTTAATAACAAATCTTTAGATAAAATAATATATTATTTTTACCCTCAAGCAATTAATTTATATTTATTTATTTATCTATTTTGCATTTAATTAAAACACAATTGCATCATGTTCCCCCTTCACCTTACTCCCTCTGCCCCTCCCTTAATTCCTCCCACCAACCTCTCCCCTGATCCTCCACTGTCAAATTGATAGCCGCCTTTTCTTCATTATTATTGTTAGATATGTACATATATGTGCAAATATATATAATTCAGAACCAGGTTTATAAAATAAAATGTCAAATTAATATTACCTTTTTCATTTCTGCTCCCTATTTTCAAGAAAAATTAAGTATCAACTAGACATAAATTTGGAATTAATATAACACATATTTAGTGGGAAGCATATATATACATACAATATAAATGCATTCAAGAGATAATATGTAACATAATTATATATGGCCACAAATACACACTTTATATATACATATATATGTAATTTCTTTTTTTAATTATTCCTTTTCTGGAGAAGAAACTTTTTATCAAGAACTGTGTAAGGTCCCTGATTTCCACTTTACTAGAAACCTATTTCTTGATGTTTGACTTTGGAAATTGACACAAGTTTTAGGCAATCTCTTTACTTCTGAATGACAATGAGTTATGGCTGTTTCAACTCCATTTTCTGTGTGTCAAGTTCTTTAGTCAAAGTTGTCTCACGTAATCTGCTCATTGTTCAGTAAAACATAATAAATCAGATGGATAACTTGCATTATGTCTTCCAAAATGACCCTCTTCATAGTCTCCCAAATCTTTTTTTCATTCCCAAAGGAACACTGGAATTGGAGAACCCCTTCTCCACTTCATATGTAAATATACTTTTTCTGAAATCTGATGTGCTTTGGCATATATTTCGTTCTATTTTATTATTTCATCCTTTGGAACCTAGGGAAAAAAGCCTTCTGCTGTTATGTTAGTTTTTATTGGCAAATCACAATTCTATACACTTATAGGTACTGTGTAATGTTTTGAACCTAGGGAAAAAACCCTTTTGCTGTTCATGTTAGTTTTTATTGGCAAATCACAATTCTATACACTTATAGGTCCTGTGTAATGTTTTGATGAATCATGCACATACAATATAGGATGATTAAATCAAGATAGCTATCATATACATTTTTTGTTCATTTATCATTTTTGTGAGTTATTTGAAACTTACTATCATATTTTGAAATATACATATTTATTGGCTATATTCATGCTGGTATGCAAAATTTCAAAATTCAGTTTTCCTTTCCATCTGAAACTGTTATACCCTTTGATCAATTTCTACCCATTGTCTCCCTCCCCATGTCATTATTAACCTCTTAACATCCTACTTTCTATTTCTATGATTTAATTCTTTAAGATTTTATATACAAGTGGGATTATGCAGTACTTACCTTTCCAACTATGGTTTATTTCACTTAACAGTTTCTTCCAGGATGTTCTATGTCATTTCAAATTATGAGATTCCTTCCTTTTAAAGGCTGAATTTGATTGTGTACATATATTGTATTTTCTTTATACATTCATTTGTTGATGGGCACTTGGTTTGTTTAATATTTTGCCTATTGTGAATAACAGAAATACAAATATTGCCTTAGCATACTTATCTAATTTTCTTTCTACATATATCCCAAAATTATAAAATCAGATACAATATTTGCATTCTTTTTTAAAAAGTTTTAAATGTCCTTCTATTTTGTTTTGTATGACTATGCCAATTCACATGCCATCAACAATATGCGCTGGGTCTCTTTTAAGCATATCTCCACCAACACTTGTCTCATTTATTTGATAAAAGCTACTCTAACAAGTGTAATGTTTCATTACGGCTTATTATTGCAGTATTCATTAGCATTTCCTCAAGAAGTAGCATTTTTCATGTATCCATTGACCATTTGTATGTCTTCTTTGTATAAATTTTTCATGTACTTGCACCATTTTTTAAAACATGAGTTTGCTAATGAGTGTTCTAAATTTCCTATATTCCATGGATATTAATCTTTTATCAGATTTGTACTTTACAAATATTTATCTAATCCTGTGGGTTCTTTTTCCACCTCTATTTATCTGCTGTGTAGGAACTTTATCACTTAATACAATATCATTTTTTAATTTTTGCTTTAAGACCTGTGCTCTTTGGGGCACATATTGTAAAAGACCATTGCCCAGAAAAATGCCATGAAGCTTTACCAGTATACAACTTCCATGGTTTGAATGTGAAATGCCCCCCATGGGCCCATGTGTTGAGTCCTTGGTTCTCATTTGATGGTGCTATTTGGAGGAGCTTTGGAACTTAAGAAGTGAAGGCTATTGGAGAAGATATATTGGTGGTAGCATGTAGGGTATTAATGGTTCCCTGTCCCTTCTTTGTGCTGTTTCTTGTTCATCATGAGGTGAGTAGCCTTGACTCATTTTTCCACCACTAAAATGTTCTGCCTGACCACAGGCCCAGATTCAGTAGAGCCAAACCCTCTGAAAATAAACCCTGGAAATTTTGAACAGAAATAACTTTTCTTCCTTAAGTTGCAAATCCAGATGTTCTTTCAGAGTGAGGAGCAAAGCTAATGAATGTAACAGTTCTTATTCCTTAGTAACTATTGAACAGTCACTCTTCAATAGTATGAGCCAGCCAAAGCCTACAGCTCCTCTACAGTTCTTTACTTTTCTCTGGGTTGGTTTTTGTCTTCATGTATTGGTGTATTTTCACTATATTTTAAGGTGACAATGTTCATGTAGAGTTATATGTATTTGTTAATTTATTTATTCGTCTTTCATCTATTACACCCTGACTGCAGTCTCCCCACACTCCACTCCTTTCTGTCCCCAGCTCTCCTCCACCACAGAGTCACTCCTCCTCCATTTCCCTTCAGAAAAGAGCAGGCTTCCCAGGGATAGCAATCAAACAAAACATAGCAAATTACAATAAGACTGGGCACAAACCCTAATATTGAGGCTAGATGAGGCAACCCCATAAGACAAAAAGAGTCCCAAGAACAGTCAAACATAGACGGAGACTGCTCACTCATTTCCTAGCCACCCAGACCCGATTAATCACACAAAACTATATTAATTATAATACTGTTTGGCCGATGGCTCAGGTGTATTTCTAGCTAGTTCTTACATATTAAATAAACCCATTTCTATTAATCTATGTATCACCACAAGGCTGTGGCCTAACGCTAAGATTCTGGTGTCTTTCTCCTTTGGCAGCTACGTGGTGTCTCTGACTCTACCTTCTTTCCTCCTCTTTCTCTGCTTAGATTTTCTGCCTTGCTATATTCTGTCCTGCCATGAGCCAAAACAGCTTCTTTATTAACCAATGGTAATAAAACATATTCACAGCATACAGAAGGGCATTCCAAATTATTTCCCCTTTTCTATCTAAATAATAAGGAAAGTTTTAACTTTAACAAGGTAAAATTACATATAACATAATAGGTATCAAGCAAGAATTAGTTATAACATTTCTTTATGAGCCTAAAGCTTCATATCTATTTTATCTTTTATCATAACTAAGGAAAACTATAACTATCAGTCTTCAAATCCATCAAAGACCCGAGAAGGATATAATATTATTTATTTAAACAGGAAGTGCATTGTAAGCAACTTCCAAAACTTTAGAATTGATGATAGCGATAACATCTCGCTACCTGAACAGTCACCCAAAGTTCTTCTGTAACATTGGGGCATCAATGTCCAGCCTCAGTCCCATAGTATCTGGCAGACTTTTCCATGAAGCAAGAAATTTCAAAGACTATTTTACCTACATTGGCAGTTTGTCAGTCACTTTCTTCTGTGTTCTGAAGAATGTTGGACAGACTCTTTCATGAAGCAGGAACCCTGAAGGACTGTCTCACCTTCTTTTGACAAGTTCAGCAGTCATTCTTCTGTGGGCCTTGCACGTCCAGTTTATACAGCATACCATCAAGCAGTCAGTCCAGGCAAGAGCAGTTTCTTGCCCAAATGGGTAACCTTGTCACACTGAAGACAAATTCCATTAACAAGTTCGGAACAAGTTTCTTCAATGCCCATCAACATCTTTGAAGTACTGCCAGAAGCAGATATGTCTCACTGTCAAGAAAAGTCTAAATTCTTAAAACATTTTAAATTCCATATTTTCTATGTCTTTGAAAGGTTTGAAGCCTATCTATCCATCTGAAATATATCTCTGTATCCATAGAAAACCTAATGTAATTAAAAGTGAGATTATTATAGATTACTGTCTATTAATCTGTATTTTTAACTATAAATTAAAATTTTAGATGAGATACACACAGTGAGCAAATCGACCTCAGATTTGTATTACTAGACCAAGATCCATACCAGTGCAAAACACTCATTTCTATATCATATCCCCCTTTAAATGAAAATGAACATTTATAAACAATCATTTTGGGAATTTGGGAGTTGTTTTCTCCAAACTGCTTCTTGCTGTTTGTTGGGTGAAGTAATTTTTGGGGGTGTTTATGGCAACCTTTGGGGGGATCTTGGTCCATCACACCACATTAGTCTGAAAGGAATCTACAAATTCTCATCTTCTGTGGAAACAAAAACAGAACCTCTTTTCCAAAGCAACATATCCTTAGACTCAAATTTTGAAGTCAAGAGACCTTTCTGTTGGTTTAGATTAGCAGTCCCACAACCAAATGTCTCTCTGCAGTCAAAAAATTCAAAGAAAACATAATAATACACATAATCCAGACACTCTGTGTATATTCCATCTTTATGTGTGGCTTATTTGTTTTACTCTCTTACTTTTTAATATTTACTTTGTTATCTTTACTCCTTTAATCTATGACTCACTATACTTCTTCTCTCTCTCTTAGGTCCATGTACATTTATCCAATACTGTGTCCCATTCAGAGGTCTATTTCATCTGAATCTGTTCTATTGTGTTTCTGTAATCATTTTCTGACCAGGAGAGTTTTTTTGAAATGCTAAGCAGACATGACTATGATTAATGCTGTGGCTTTTCCTGTTGACTCCACCCATTTCAATATGGCAGAGGTATGTTTACCGCCATGCTCATTACCCCAGCTCCAGGTCTATGTCATCATTAAGCAATTTGTAGCACTCTGCTCACAAACCTTAAGTGCTCTGTAGGAGGACCTCCGAAAGACCCAGAGCCATTAATGCTACTAGTATGAACCAGGAAGCCATTTCTTTTTTTTTCGTATTCTTTTATTTTTTTCCATTCAAAAACATAATTAAATAAATAAAATTTTTACATTTCTTCCCCTTCTCCCAGTCCCCTCCTACTACCCCCCACTCCTCTTCCCTCCCCCTTCTTCCTTAAAAGAGGGCATGGTGCCCTGCCCTGTTGGAAGTCCAAGGCCCACTCCCCTCCCTCCCGGCCTAGGAAGGTGTGCATCCAAAAAGACTCGGTTCCCAAAAAGATAATACATGCAGAAGAGATAGGTCCTGGTATCATTGTTGATGACTTCTCCGTCTGCCCCCATTGGCCGCCACATTCAGAGAGTCTGGTTTGATCATATGCTCATTTAGTCCCAGTCCAGATGGATTGGTGCACTCCCATTAGTTCAGGCACACTGTCTCAGTAGATGGACCAGCCCCTCACAGTCCTAACTCAGGAAGCCATTTCTTAAAGGAGCTGCGTCTCTGCTTGAGGCCCATAAACAGAGCCTATCTGGAAAAAATGCAGCTAACAAGAAGCTGTGCTGGACTCATTTTTTTGTGGGTCTAGAAACCTTCCCTTTTTTCTTAAGCTTTTTTAGGTCTTATGTAGATCGATGCCTCAGACAGTGGGTGTCATTTGTAGATGCAGTCTGCTCATTCATTTCACAGCCACCCAGACCTGAATAATCACACAAAACTATATTAATTACGACACTCTAGTTAACTCTTAAATCTTAATTAACCCATTTCTATTAGTCTATGTATCACCTACTGGTAAGGTTTTGGCATCTTTCTCCTCTGGCAGCTACATGGCATCTAACTCTGCCTTCTTTCCTCCTCTATCTCTGCTTGGATTTCCTGTCTTGCTATATTCTGCCTTGTCATAGATCAAAGCAGCTTCTTTATTAACCAATGGTAATAAAACATAGTCACAGCATACAGAGGGGCATTCCACATGAGCCAAAAGAATCAGAGACATTCCTATTCTCACAGTTAGGAGTCCAACAAGAAGAATCAGCTACACAATCATAATGTATATGTAGAGGACCTAGCTCAGACCCATACAGGTTCCATGATTGTTGCTTTATTCTCAGTGAGCCCCTGTGAGCCCTGCTTAGCTGATTCTGTGGACCAACTTCTTGTGGTGTCTTCAACCCCCTCTGGCTGCTAAAATTCATAGTGAGAAGATTTTGGTGACAGTTTACTCAATGCCATCCTGAGCAAAAATTTGTGTTGGCAAATTTTGTCCTCTCCACCTAATGCCATGCTACACTCTTGCAGCATGGCAGGTTTTGGAATGGGTGGAAGCAGCATGAAATTGTAGAATTGTACAGGAAAAATGGACCATTTCTTCATTTTTCCCATCTTTCTGCCTTGTCCCTTCCTTCTTCCCTCCCTCTCTCACTCTCATGTTCATTTACAGAGGCCTCAAAAGGTTCAGGCAGGAGAGTAAAATAAGGATAATGAAGAAAAGTATTTATATCACGACCATGAAGCAAAACCAAAGCTGATTTGAGGAAACTTTTTCAATAGATATAAATTGGCCAGCCTCATGCATAAACATTCACTTAAAGTTGAATGACTCATGTTGACAAATGAATATTAAAGAATATTTAATTCATTACTTTATTACCTATGTACCTCCAGAGGGAATATATGAGTGAGAGCAGAAACAACTAATTAAATGCCTTGATGAACTGGCAAGTAGCAGAGACTTGTTTACAGGCTTGGTATATTACATAATTAGATTGCAAATTTGAAGGGCATGATTCCCAGTGTTTAACATTCTAAGTTTTCAACATAGGGCTAAATCTATAGAGGTGTACCATTCACAGAAAATAAAAAGGGCTCCCTTTCGAGAAGACATGTGTATAACATTTCTGCCTAATATCTGTTCAATAAATTTCTGCATAGTTTTTAAAATATTTTCTTTTGGCAATTCCACAATGAAGTTCAAGGCTCAGGTTTGTAATGAGATTTAGCTCATTGACTTCAGAGTATATCCAGACACCTGAAAAGGTTGCCATTTAGAGTCTGTAGCCGTAAGCAGATTCCTAGCATACAGCTCCAAAGTCTATAGCAGCTTTATTCATAATAGCCCTAAATTGGACCTTCCCAAGTTTCCTTTACTATTAGAGTAAAAAATAAATTGTTTCATCTCATTGAATGGTAAACAGTGTTGAAAAAGAAATAACTGTTGCTTTATGAAGTAGCAATATGAATTGTCCCACATATTATGGCAAATGAAAGAAACCAGGCACAGATGGATTATACGCTATATATGCTGCTCAAGAAGAAGGAAAATTCACTGGCAGTGATAGAAGTCGGAATTTTCTTTTTCTGTCAAGTAGGGATAGGAATGGGAGCTATTAATGTAGGCGTAACATTAAGAAACCTCTTGGGATAGAACATGTATTCTTGATCTTTGTCTGTGTGATTATATAGGTGGTACACTTTTCTAAAAATTCTTAAATAGTTAATTTTCATGCAACTTACACAGCCTACTGCTTTCATGTTAAACTTAAGTCAAAAGAAATAAATACTTAAAGCATAAATAGGCCTTTATATGAGGAGTCCCTTTTTTTTTTTACTACCTACTGTATTCTACAGAAACACCATTGCTGTCCAGTGACACTCATAAGTATAATATGACACTGTGCAATATTGGGAGCAGAAATGCCCATGTACTGGAATTAGCAGAGACAATGTGCTCAGGCCCTAGCCTTCTCTTTTTCTTTCCTCATGTCTAGTCTATAACCTCTTCATCCCTCTTGGTCATTTGGGAAGCTATAATGTATGGGGGTGGGTGTTACCATGGAAAGGATGAGGAGGGCTACAGAAAAAAAAAGATGAGTTTCACAGGCTTAGGTCCTTAGGGGACTCAGAGCAGAGATGAAGAATGAATTGTGCTGACAGAGCCAGGCTTCCCGCCAAGTAGTTCTAATAAAGACTTGCCAGAAAAGAGAGTGGACACAGGGCGGAGAGAAAGCCAGGAGTGAGAAAATGGGAGGTCTTGAGAGATGGGCCCTGTCTTCTCCACAGAACCCCTGAGGAGGGCATGGGCTCCAGAGGTGTCCGTTCCCTCCTCCTGGCACCATATTTTCCTGAATGCCTTGCTGATTCCGTACTTTCCTTTTCTTTTTGATGATGAGTGTCTCTAATCATCAAATTTATGTGTTCTATCTTCCTTTCTGTAGAATCAGCTGGGCCCAAAGTGTTAAGTTTATCTATTGAAACAAAATGTCAAATGGATTTGGGTCAGACTACCTGAGATAGTTGAGAGGACAATTTATTCATATGTTATGATAAATGTTCTTCGTCTTACAATTGTTCTGAGATAAATGAAACTGCTTGTTACCACATTTTGGCTTTTTGATTTTGGTACTCTAAACAGGCATAACTAGAGATATGGGCGGAATTTAGTCTTTCCTATAAAATTAAATAGAGAGACCAAAATTTGTTCATTACTATGGCTAAAAATTTCAGATTTTAGAGTATATACAGACCCAGTGAGCACATGACAATTGATTTATCATGGGGAATTTTCTGATGAACAAATTAATAGTGAAATGAGACACATTGTTCTATACTCACTCTAAAGCTACTGTTTGCCATACAATGATACCATTTCTTTAAACATTGCATTTCTAGTTTCACCAGAGAATTGTCATGCCACAGCAACAAAGTTTCATATTCGTCTTCCCTCTGAAACACAGCAATATTAAATTACATACACAAATCAAGTTATTGTGCAGCTCTCGGCCATATATTCCTTTGAAAGTGGGCCAAATTGAGTGCATCACTGCATTTGCGAAAACCATCATGCATTTCAGATTTGATACTTCACACATCATCAAAAAGCTGTCAGCAAGTCTGAAGACACAGAAATTTAGAGACAGAATGAAACATTTCTGAGTTCCTGTCAGACCTGTCAAGTCTTTGTTTCCAAGATGTTATAGAAGGAAAAACCTTAGCAATGTGAATGGAAAGAAATCTTTGTATTTAAAAGGTATAGCAATGGCTTCTAGTGTCCCAGTTAATAGCCAGGCTGGTTTTGTACTGTTCAAAGTGTCTCTGTTTGAATATCACATATGAAAGGCCATATAACAAAGGCAACATGCAGTCATTGTTGTTCACCTTCCTAAAGCAGAATGGACGGTAGCTGGTTATTTGTAACTGACTGAAGAAACTTGAAATTTGTATTCTTTTTTACTAATACCATTCTACTCAAGTACTATTTAGTAAGAGCTGACCCTGTTGTCAGGGCCACAGGCGAGTCAGCCCTAAGGGCATGAGAGCTGATTCCAACCCCTTCCGGTAGCCCTCCCCACAAAGCAATCAAGAGAGAGGGCCCTGTACTTGTCTGGGAAAAACAGTGGAGCTGGCCCTGGTGATATACATGTGGGGGATCCAGGACTGAGGACCTGAGAGCAGGAGACCTGGCCCAATTCTTGCTGCATTGGGTGAGCTAACCGAAGCAGGGCTGGAGAGCTCGTCCAGGTAGTGAGAACGAGGGAAAGCTGGTGGGCTGACCAGCCCAGCTCCGACCCAAGCCCAGAACCAGAGCTATGAGTTGGTGCACCCAACATCCACCAAATCTATGAAGCATTGGAGTGTGTGAAAGGGACGAACCTACAGATCCAAACAGGGTCTCCATGACACAGGACAAGAGGATAGCCATGAGGAGTCCCAGTGAGGGATCATAATCAATGGGGTAGCAGAAGCCAGAGGCCTCAAGCCAGATCAATGATTCATGGCAATAAACACTTGCAAGTAACGATGACTGGACTAAAGGGTAAACTGTGTGACTGGACAGGCCACACTACAGCTTCCACAAGATTCTTCTTTTGAATTTGTTTTGCTTGGTTTGGCTTTTGGTTTTTCTTCTAAATGTGGCGTTGTTTTTGGGGGAAGGAGGCAAGGACAGTGGGCAGATGTGAGGAGACAGGGAGCTAAGTGGGATTGGAATGCATGATGTGAAATCCATAAAGAATCAATAAAAGTTAAAAAAAAACACACACTGTAGACATGATAGTGAAGAGGTTAACTCCAAGAATGACATGAACCTGTTTTTGAGTTGCATGTGTGTAAACTAAGAGCTTTTCCTAGAATTGCAGGAGTAGGAAGGGTAACTGTTATTGCCAACTTGATATTTAGATATTAAGAGATGGACACTTCCTGTTTATTATGGTATACTTTAAAGCCTGCTTATCATTGCCATTTGACTTTTGGCTAGAAGTGTCTTTGTTTGTATTGTTTCCAATACACTGGCTTAAAATCTCACAGTGACTTGCCCTTTCTCTCACTTGCTGGTTCTTGCTAGTACTGAACATGGCCCCAAAATACAAGAAAGCAATTGCACAAGAGGACTCAGTTTGCTGTGAAGAAGACTCTGTGGTCACATCTTAGTGCTTTGCGTGCTCTTTTTGGATTCAGTGATCTCTTGTCTCTGATTTCACGTTTCTTGCATATCATTAATATTCAATGCACAACCTCTACTTTTGAGTCTCGTGGAGTCCCATCAATGGGCATGCATTGAAGAGCCTCCTTCAAGTTAAAAGTCCAACATCTTCACTTCCTTGAGTCCCGAGAGTGTGCGTTTAAGAGCCTTCGAATGCATACATACAAAACTGAATGTGTGTAGGGTTCATATAACCTATGTCTTTTTAAAATAGGAAGGAAAATGGTCTCTGGACAAGTCATGTTTTTTTAGTTTTGGTTGTCCTCTAAGACCTTAAATAACAAAACTCAATTTCTTGAATACTGTATTTTCCTCTGGAAAAAATACAGTCCCTCTGTAAAGCAGCACTTCCTCCTCTGAAAAAACTCAGAGAAGACAACACAGTACCACTCTTTAAAATACTCTAGGTCTAGGCCATTCTGGTGTCAATCCAAGTTAAGAATTGCGGCTCCACTTAGTACTGATATGGCCCAAAGCTCCCTTATAAATATTCACATTTACAGTAAATTATCTTTATGGTCATAGATTGACACTGTTCTCAGTCTTGAAGAAGTCTGTCTTTGTTATTAGTGGGGTGAATGCAGAGACTAAGAATGGAAGGTGTGTTTAAAAGCGACTCCAGGAAACTCATTAAATATTCAAATGTTTACATTCTAACACCACGGTAAAGTTTTATTTTTCTCAAAATAAATGAACAACAACAACAAAAAAACGAATTCAGATGCTGAAAGATAGAGTAAAAGAATGTTAAATTCTATCTTCTGGATCTAAAAGTGCCATTATAATCATGACGTCACAGCACCCGCTGTTGCCTGCACTGGGTCTGTACAACAGTCTATCAGGACTCTTGAAGGGTCTCATAGAGGCCTATACCTCCCCATTTCCCCATTGGTTACTGATGGGTTCTAGAGAAAGGACAGTCATTGCTTTGACTTGTGCACCAACTGCTAAGACCATCAGGTTACAATGAACAGTTCCAAATCCGTGGTCATACTGATGGCTCAGGTTAAACTCAGTGGGTCACAAGCAAATGATCAAGCAACCAAAGAAAGAGAAATCCACAATTAAGAGAAAGGGACCAGTAGGGAAGAAGGAAGGTTGAAAGCTGGGAGGACGGGGACAAGGAGAGGGTTGAGGGAGGCAAGAGCAACCAGAATGCTTTATAAACATTTTGATACTGTCGAATAATAAATTTATAAAAATTATACTTTTAAAAGCACAAAAACAGATTCGTTATTCCAGAGATGAGTCAGATGTAGAGTTATAAAATCTATTCTGGTGGATGTGGTGTACAGGATTCAGAGCTAATGAGATGGACAACTAAACCATGAAGTATCTCATATGTCGTCTTAGGTAATTTGGCTTTTTGCATAAATATGGTGGAAAAACAATAAAAGGCAATATGATTAAGCTTCTATAATGGTTCCTATGGCCTATAAATAAAGGCATTTTATTTGAAGCTCCCACCCCCACACACATATGTACATAAAGACGTATACTCCTCAAGGTTGCTGTATGGTTTTATCCTGACCAGGTTAAAAAAAATGATTCACACATTGTTCAGCAAAGCATCATTTTCTTCTCTCTCAAATTCATTCTTAAGTCAGAACTTGTCTCAAACAAATTAATGATTTGGATGGCATTTTAGAAGGCTTTAATGAGATTATGTTATTTTAGCTACCTGATCAGTGGATAAATTGATGCTTGTAATCACTGATTTTATTTAAGTTCTCTGTAAATTTGATAAAAGAGCTGCTAAGTAGCAGCTGTGTTTCACCATCCATGGTAGCTTCCAGGTGTCTATCTCATTATGCTTTGAACTTTCCACAGTCATTTGCTGTTTGGTAATAGAGAATGATGAAGTAACAATTTTACTGGCATTAAGGCACATGATACATGGCATACTTGCCGCTTTCCTATGCTTTTTTATAGTATAGGTTTTGCAGAGCATGGAACAGGTCACAGATATTTATCATCACAATTTTTCTATGATGTTTAAAATAGACAGTTTATTTGAGGTGTTTTGTATTTTCTTTTTATTGCACTTATCTTTGAAAAAAGTTCCCAAGCAGCATTCAGTCTTTCCGAAGCACTGAGAATGATGTTCTTTTTTTCAATATATACTGAATTTTCTATGCCTCTTTTTGTTTTTATTGCATCTAATATGAGGAGGCATTATATTCAGTTCCATTATCTATCACATTGATTTCTTGACTGTGTAGGACAGGGCTCCACACTCTTTCTTTCTGGGCCTTGCAGGCTGTCTGGTGTCTGTTGCAACTGCTTAGCTTTGTGGTCCTGTAAAGCAGTATAAACAGTACACAAAGGGGCGTAGTGGCATTTCACTTGTAACAGTCACAAAAATAGGAGGTGGTCTAGGTTTGACCAACAAGGCTAATGCTTTTCAACACTTTACATGAAATTCATACCTTGTGACAAATTCCATTCTTCACTTTGTGTACTTCAATGTTCTCAGACAGCAATTTCCTAATTAAAAGTGGTTAGGTTCTAGAAACCAAGACATCGAGGTAAACCTTGTCATTTACCCCCAGTGACCTTAACCACCTTGATAGCCTTGTTTACTTGGATACCATCTAGTCTAGGAAGATAGGAGGTACATGATTTAGAAATGAACTATGTGAAGCTTGGGTGTGGCTCGTTGCCCAATAATATGATCAAAATGTATAAAATGGAGGACTTCCATGATCCTTCCACTTCAAACTTTGCACAGTATGTCTAAGACTGGCTACTTGTCAACAACACAATGGAATCAATGGCCAAAAAAAGATGTGTCTCTTGAGAGGACTGCACTCAGAAAATCCCTAAGTCCTGTGCATCACTGATTTAATACTGTTAAAAGGAATGCTCACCTTGCAGAGAGCAAGTATAATTTGTCTGGCTTTCTCACTGATACCTCTGAAGTAGAACACTTGTATTCCTTCAGAGTTAAGACCACTGAGATTTTCAACTATTAAGCAGCAGAATTAGGATGCAGACCTATGGGTTTTACTGAAAAGTTTTGTTTGTTTGTTTGTTCACTTGAAAACCTCCCTTCCCATATAATGCTCAGCTAAATGACCAGAATAACCTGGTTCAAGGCAGTTCTGAGGGCCAGAGTGCATCACTCATAGTACACATAGCCTAGGTGATAAACATTTCCTTGATTTCTCTGTGTCTGAAGAGGAGGGTTAAAAGATGAGGTCTAGAGAATCAGCTAAGTCCCCAGCTGACTTTGTATTCTAAGTGCATCTCTCCTCTCCGTGCTCACTCTTTCATGCCAGTTCACTTTGTGCTGATAAATTCAGACCACCCTGGAGTCTTTACTATGCTGTCAGGAGACTCTCATACAGAAGCCACACATTCTAGAGATGCCTCCTGTAGACAGCGGCAGACAATAGATCTGTCTCTCTGTCAAAACAGTAGATAAGCCAATTACTTCCTTCTGTGTCTCCCTTGCCACTGATTGGTTGAAAGCAAAACAACAGACACTGGCACCAGAGAAGTCATGTGACTCTCTAGAGATCAGGTATTTCCGAAGTACAAGGCACGTATCACAGATGCCAAAAAGGATAAAGGTTTATAGAAACGAACTCCAAGTTAAGAAGTATTTTTTGTTGTTTTTCTTTTTTTTTATTTTATTGAGCTGTACACTTTTTACTAAGAACATGGAAATACCTTTCCAAAGTGTCCCTATGATAGATTTTTTTCCCTCTTGCTGTTGCTATATAATGATGACAGAAAGTTCAAAGCTAATCTTTGCCATGAAATGCCCTCTTCCACATGGGGAATTGTGAGGAGACAGGCACAAGCTATCATTTTTAAATTCTCAAAGTTTTTTTCTGCCTACCTTTCTTTCACAAGTTCTGATTCTCATTTCTTTTGCTCACAGCCTCTAAACTTAGAAATTTCAGACTTACCAAGATCATTTATTATGAACCAACCAATCATTTAATTTCAGTGATAGACATCACTACAAGATTAAAATGGCAGTGTCAGACAAACTTCTGACACAGAAAATGTTTTCGTTAAACTTTAACACTTTACTTTGCAATAATGTTAGATTTAGAGCAGAATTCCTATAATACAGAGTACTCCACATTACACAACCTTCTGGGAGCCTGACACGGATTCATTATATTAACAAACCTCAGCACTTCTGTGAGTGCCTCAGTTTCTTCCTTAATGTTTTTTTTTTCGTTCCTTTGTCCCATATTAAATTTTGTTTCCCTAGTCTCTGTAAGTCTATGGCATAGAAAGGTTAAGTAATTTTCCAAGGGTTAAATAGTTTGAAAGTGGAAAATCCAAAGTGTTTTTAATCCAGATGCCTCTCTATAAAAACTAAAATGCTTTATTTTTTTAGGTTTATTTAATTTATGTATATGAATATTTTGCCTGAATGTATATATGTGCACCACCTTCATGCCTAGTGCCCGAAGAGGTCAGAAAAAGGCATTGGATCCCCTGTAACTGTAGTTTCTGATGGTTGGAGCCACTGTGTGGGTTCTGGGAACCAAACCTGGGTCTTCTAAAAGAGCAACAGGTATTCTTAACCACTAAGCCACCACTCCAGCCCCCAAACTATATTCTTTTTTGATAATTTCTCTCTTTATTCTCTCATATTGAATTCTCCTTGTTCCTCACAGCTTAAATGCCCCCAAAATCTTTTAGGCATTACATTTTAAGGACACATATTTCTTTTTTTTGTAGATTGTTTTATTTTTTATTGTTTTTATTGAGTTATACATTTTTCTTCACTCCCCTCCCTTCATCCCCTCTTCTCTTCTACCTTCTTAATCCTTATCCAACTTTCATGGACTTTCTTTTTGCCTATCAAAAGTACTGTATATGAATAAAAAATAAATATACAATTTCTATACCTCTGGGAGTTCAAATATTTACTTGTATCCATAACAAGCATTATGATAATGCATGAGCCCTCTGTAGACTGTAGGTTATATAAGTAGGCTAATGATATGCTAGGAAGTTAGTTCAGTACCATACTGTCTTTGACAGAACAAAAGCAACATGAGTTTATCTGTCCCTTAATTTAACTTTAGGCGTTTATTTCATGTACCTTCATTTACCTTTGATTATCTTAAGAATGAAACAAATGTTAATAACATAGCTTTAAATAAATTTGCTTTTCAAAATAGATAGATGTCATAACACATCTTTAAAAAACACTAAAGAGAGGCTGGAGAAATAAGTTAGTAGTCAGGAGTGAAAACTGCTCTTACAGAAGATCTGATTTTGGTTCAAAACATCCACTTTGGGTGGCACAGAATTGTCTGTAACTCCAGTTATAGTGGACCAGACACTCATTTCTGGTCTCCTGGATACCTGCCTTCATCATGTACGCACGCACGCATGCACGCACGCACACACACACACACACACACACACACATGCACATAATTTAGAAAATAACTTGGAAACATACTGGAAAGAGTGGAGCACACATTTTGAAAATATAATACATTTTCAGTGTTAGAAACTATATATTTCATTAAAGGTTAGGAATCACTACTGATTGATGGATGTCAAGAATTAATGTTCGATGCCAAGAATTTTGAAGACTTTCTTTTGTGTGTCTTCTAAGTCTAATATCAGCAATTGGATAATTACATTGAAAATTGGAATCATTTATCAACAAAATGAAGTTAGAGCTAGAAAATTTGCATGGGAACCAATTAGAACATAGTCTGTAGGATAAAATTTAATAAAAATTCAACTGTAGGATACAGCACCGAATAGAATATTTTCCCAGGAGAAGTGACTTCTTCCAACTGTAGCAGTGTTTCTTCCAGTTAAGGATTTAGAAGCTAGTCTAATATGCTATGAAAGAATATTTACCTGAAATGAAGGGAATTTTTACTTAGACATGGGCTTTTTCTGAATGATATTTGCTGATAGACCAAACACTTGAGAAAAAGGGCATCTGAGGAATTGTTTTTGAGAGAAGTTTTTGTGAAGTTGGCTTCCCCTTCTTTCATTCAATCTGTGCAGGAGGATAACAATGTGTGGGCTTAGCCTTCCTGTTGATAGACTGGGCAAAGGGCAAATTTATGTCCATACAACTGTGTAGGTAGACTGAAAATGCTAAACAGGCTAGTGCTGACAAAATTTATTCACCATTGGATGGAAGGCAAGACTGGTTCCATTTATCCTGATATCTCTGAACTTAAGAGAAAGGCTTTGAGTTTTATCTTGGACAATAGCATGGTGATCCTAAAATAGCGCCTGGTGGATCTCCCACTTGAAAACATTATCACCAGTTATGCTAAGCTTTTCAAAGATTGTTTATTAGCATGCATTAATTATACATAACAATTGTTCCCATCATGACATTTTCATACATGTTCATAATATATTTTGGTCATAGTCATCCCCTGCTACCTTCTATTGTCCTCCTCCCACTTGTATTGGCCTACTTCTAACTCTCCTTCTACTTTCAAGCCCAATGAGTTTCATTAGTATTGTTCACAGGAGAGTGGACATCTTACCAGTGATTACAACTCTGGAGAAAATGCCCTCTCCATATCAATTTTTAACTGTATATAAATCCTTAGTAGGAGGGTAGGATTCCCATTTACCCCTCCGTCTTCCACGACAGGATGTCGATAGGGGTCCAATTTTGTTTGTTTGTGAGGCTTTGGTGTAGGCAATCACAGCTGCTGCAAGTTTGAGACAGCTACACTGTGGCCAGAAGTTAAGGGTTCTACACCTCTCTTCTGACTTCCTCCATCGATTATGGTCTTTCAGCCCCTTTTCCTTGATGTTACCTGAGCCTTGAAGAAGGTGATATTAATGTCTCATTTATGGATGGGCATTCAGCAGCCGTATATTTACTGTACCTTGTTCAGTTTTGAGTCTGATCATTGCACAAAGAAGCTTCTCTGACCACAGTTGTCTACAGCACTGCACTATGGGCGTAAACAAAATTATTTAGAACACAATTTGATTGGTATATTGTGCTCATTTGGCAAAACAACAGCAGTGGTTCCCCCAACAGAGCTCAAGACCACTCTAGTCACAGACATTTTACTGAAATACAATACCAGACATTTATTTTTAGATCATGAATGGGATCCAATCTGAAAGCAGTTGGTTACCCACACAGCTGTTGCACCTGTAGTCTCATTTGCCTGGCCAATCAGTATTGTTACACCCAGGGCTGATAGCTAAGTATTATTGTTGATGCTAGCTTTCCCCCAACAACCTGCGTTCCATTTTCCAGCACTATGAGGTTTAACAAGGAAGGAGGAAGGTTTCAAGCCAGTTCTAGCTGAATTTATCCATGTCTTGTGACCAAGGACCATGGTGATTTCAGTAACAGGCTATTACCATCTATTTCTGTTGGGATGCAAACAGGAGTTTTTAATGTCAAACTTCCTGTTGAAATTTGGTTGTTATCTCTCCATTTTCCTTTGTTTTGGTTTTTCAAGACAAGGTGTTTTGTTTGTTTGTTTGCTTGCTTTTTGTGTGTATAGCCTTGTCTGTCCTGGAACTTGCTTTGTAGACTAAGCGGCCTCAAATGCAGAGATTCGTGCCTCTGCCTCCCAAGTGCTGTGATTAAATGTGTAGGCCACCGCCTCCAGGCTTCCATTTTCTGTGATACAATTCAGTGGTTCTTAGTAATATCAAAGTTTAGTTCTTTAATATATTTTGTTGTAGTTGTACGGTGAGATTTTTTTAAGTTTTTAAATTAATTATTTTCCCCAACCTAATTGCAGTTTCCCCTCCTACTTCCTCTCCTTCTGGTTCCTCCCCACACCCTCCCCTTTCCCCCCATCCACTAGCCCTCCTTTCTCTTCAGAAAAAGGCAGGCCTCCCACAGATATCAGTCAGCCATGACATATCAAGTTGCAGTAAGACTAGGCACTTCTATTATTCAGTTGGACAAGTCAACCCAGTAAGAGAAAAGGATACCAAAAGCAGATAACAGAGTCAAGTGCAGCCCCTGCTCCTACTGGTATGAGCCTCACAAGAAGACCAAGCTATACAACTGTAACATATGTACAGAGGGGCTAGGTCAGTCCCATGCAAGCTCTCAGGATGTCAGTTCAGACTCTTTGAGTCCCTATGAGACCAAGTTAGCTGATCTGTGGATTTTCTTGTGGTGGTGTCCTTGACCCCTCAGATTTCCAGAATTCTTCTCCTCCACCCTACTTCCACAAGATTCCCTGAGGTCTGCCTAAAGTTTCATTGATTTTGTTTTTGCCAGTCATGTTTGGTTCTATCAAGGTTTCTGGGTTGTCCAACCTCTGGGTTCTGGCTCTTCAAGCAGTTTCAGGGGTGAGCTCCTTCTTGTGGTATGGGTCTTAAAATGAACAAATCATTGATTGCCCACTCCTAAAATTTCTGGCACCCTTACTCCAGCACATCTTGTAGACAGGGCAAATTGTAGGTCAAAAATTATATGGCTCAGTTGGGGTCCCAATCTCTTGACTGGAAGTCTTTCCTGGTTACAGGAGATGGCCAGTTCAGGCCTTCTATGCCCCATTACTAGGAGTCTTAGCTAGGGTCACCTTCATAGGTTCCTGGTAGTTTCCATTGCCTTGTGGTATAGGAGGTCCTTCCATTTATGTGTTGCTTTCACTGGTTAATGAATAAAGAAACTGCCTTGGCCTTTTGATAGGGGAGAACTTAAGTAGGCAGGGGGTGGGAGGGGAACAGAACTGAATGCTGGGAGGAAGAAGGGTGGAGAGAGAGAAGCCATGGATCATCCACCTGAGATGGATGCTGCCAGTTAGAATCTTTCCGGGTAAGCCACTGCCACATGGCAATATACAGATTATTAGATATGGGTTAAATCAAGATGTGAGAGTTAGCCAAGAAGAGGCTAGAGATAATGGGCCAGGCAGTGATTTAATTAATACAATTTCTGTGTGGTTACTTCAGGTGTAAGCTAGCCGGATGGCCGGGACAAACAAGCAGGCCCTCTCCCCTTGCAACAATTGGCACTCCAATGTGGTCAACTAACTCCACATAAAACCTGAGAGGCCTTGAAAGGGAATTCTAGACACAAATATAGAGTTTAGCACAGCTTTTTGCTGTTTTCTGGCGGCATGCCACAGCTCCTTTAAGAGAGATTTTCCTGACTCAGCAGTAGCAGCAGCAGAAAAGATGCTGCAGTTTTAAAATGCTGGCTTTCTGGGCTATGCTGCCAGCACAATCTCTGGCTCCTGAGGGAGGCAGAGCATTTGGATGGGGTTTGTGAGTAAAGTGCAATGGCTTGATTGATGGCAACGTGGACTCTCTGTGTGCCTGGAAGTGGGGCAGTGCACGTGGTTCAGAGGCACAAGCAGTGGCTCCGCCATGCTGGGCTGGGTGGGAAAAGCAGGCACTGGCATATTACCTGAGCAACGACACAGCTTAAGTTTTTAAGAAAGGGTTAGCATTTTAAGAAGTGCTCCTGGAGAAGTAAAGAATTACAGATTCACAATAGGACAGATTCAGACATAAAAGACCTCTAAATGGGTCACAGTGTTGGATAAATGTACATGGGCTTGGGAGAGAGAAGAAAAAGAGTATAGAAAGTCATAAAATAAAGTTAATGCTTTAAAAAAAGGAAAGTCTTTAAAGAGACAAAGTACAGATAATCATAGATTAAAAGGAATAAAGAAAAATAAGCCATGTAAAAATGGAAAATTCACAAAGAGTCTGGATTATGTATATTATTGTGTTATCTTTGAATTTTTTGACTGTGAAGGAGCTAAGTACAGAGAGACATTTCATTGTATGGGCTGCTAAGCTAAACCAGCATGTATATTATAAAGATATCTTGACAACAGAATTTGGGTCTAAGGATATGATGCTTTGGAAAAGAGGTGTTGTTGTTGTTGTTGTTTTCACAGAAAATGAGAACCTGTGGATTGCTTCTAGGCCAATATGGTTTGATAGACCACAGCCCCTGAATGGTGGCTGTGAACACCCTCAAAAAATTTCTTTGCCCAACTGCTGACTGAGATGAACCTAGCACACAGCATACACAATGAAAGACCTGATTAACAGCACCTCCAACCAGCACGAAGCAGTATGGACAATACTACACCCATATTCCCAGATATTGTTTATAAACATTCTTTTACATTTAAAGGGGGATATGATATAGATATGCTATAGAGCTTTGCATTGGTATGAATCTTGCATATTGATACAAATTTAAGGTCAATTTTGTTATATGTATATTTCTGCTCTTGATTAAGTTATTGTGATTATGTAGTTTATTTAAAAATGTAATGTATAATTAAGAAATATAGCTTAATAGATAGTCATCTATAATAGTCAAAACTGTAGTCATGTTAGTTATATTTTTCTAGATGTATAGAGATGTATTTCAGTTAGTTAGGTATTTTTCAAATCTTTCAGAGACCTTCAGAATATGGCATTTAAAATGTTTTAAAATTTAGGACTTTTCATGACAATGAGACACTTCTGCTCCTGGCAGTACCAAGCTACTTCAAGAGGAAGATGGGCATCAAAGAGGCTCCTTATTAAGTTGGTTAGCCATTTGGGCAAGAAACTGCTCTTGCCTGGACTGTTGCATAAACTGGACATGAAGAACCCACAGAGAGATGACTGCTGAACTTGCCTAAAGGTGAGATAGTTCTTCGGTGTTCCTGCTCCATGAAAGAGTCTGCAAGACATTCTGCAGGATCTAGAAGAAAGTGACTGAATGTCTTTGAAATTTCCTGCTTCATGGAAAAGTCTGCTGGATACTATGGGCCTGTAGGCTGAAGATGGATGCCCCAACGGTACACAAGAACTTTGGGTGACTGTCTGGGCAGTGAGATGTCTCTGTCAATTCTAGAGATTTTGGAAGTTGCTTACAATGCACTTCCTGTTTACTTAGGTAATAGTATATCCTTCTGGAGTCTTTGATGGAGTTGAAGAATAGATAGATATAGTTTTCCTTAGTTATGATAAAAGATAAAGTAGATATAAATATTGTAACTGCTATTCTTGCTTGATAACTGTTTTGTTATATGTAATTTTACTATGTTAAAGCCTTCACTTTTGTTTAAACAGAAAAGGGGAAATGATGTAGGAGGTCCTTCTGTTTATATGTTGCTTTCATTGGTTAATGAATGGAGAAAGTGCCTTGGCCTTTTGATAGGGCAAAACTTAGGTAGGCAGGGGAAAACAGAACTGAATGCTGGGAGGAAGAAGGATGGAGAGAGAGAAGCCATGGATCCTCTGCCTCAGACGGGCACCACTAGTTAGAATCTTTCCTGGTAAGCCACTGCCACATGGCGATATACAGATTAATAGAAATGGGTTAAATCAAGATGAGAGAGTTAACCAATAAGAGGCTAGAGATAATTGGCCAGGCAGTGATTTAATCAATTTTCTGTGTGGTTATTTTGGGGCTAAGCTAGTCAGGCACCTGGGACAAACAAGTGGGTCCTCCTCCTACAACCTTTGGTATATAGCTTATCCCAGAGATACCCCTGATTCCACCTGTGTATTCCAGTACTCCCTGGGCTCCATCACCCCTCAGCCTGATCCTTCTTGTTCCCATGTCCAACTCTCTCATTCAGAGACCCCCTTGGTGTGGGTGGTCCTTCTGTCTGTGTGTTGATTTTATTGGATAATGAATAAAGAACTGCTTTGAGCCTATGGCAGGGAATAACAGAACTAGGTGGGGAAACGTAGGCTGTATGCTGGGAGCAAGAAGGGTGGAATCAGAGAGAAGCCACGGAGCAGCTGGAGATAGATGCTGGGAACTTTACCTGGTAAGCCACAGCCATGCAGCAATATACAGATTAATAGAAATGGATTAAATTAATACAAGAGTTAACCAGTAAGAAACTAAAGCTAATGGGCCAAGCAGTGATTTAATTAATACAGTTTCTGTGTGATTATTTTGGGTCTAAGCTAGCTGGGCAGCCAGGAACCAACAAATGGCCCCTCCTCCTATACCCCATCCACCTGTGATGTCTATTTTATTTACCCTTCACAGTGAGATTCATGTGTGCCCCCCCTTGGGCTAATATCACTTATGAGTGAATATATAAATGTTTCTCTTTCTGGGTCTGGATTACCTCATTCAGAATGATGTTTTCTAGTTCCATACATTTGCCAGTAAATTTCATGATATCATTGTTTTTAACAGCTGTGTAATAATCCATTGTGTAAATGTACCACATTTTCTTTATCCATTCTTTGGTTGAAGCACATCTAGGTTGTTTCCAACTCCTGAAAATTATCAATAAGGCTGTTATGAACATAGTTAAGCAAGTGTCTTTTTGGTATGGTAGGAATAAGATTAGTATACATAAGTGACCCTAAAAATTCTACCAGGGAACTCCTATAGCTAATAAATTCAGAAAAGTCACTGGATACAAAATAAAATTTAAAAAACAAGTAGTCCTCCAGGTTCTGGCTATGACAAACAAATCTGCTATGAACATAGTTGAGCACATGTTCTTATGGCACAATTGAGCATCCTTTGGATATATACCCAAAAGTGGTATTACTAGGTCATGAGGAAGGTTGTTTCCTAATTTTCTGAGAAATCGCCACACTGACATCCAAAGAGGTTGTACCAGCTTGCATTCCCACCAGCAATGCAGAAGTGTTCCCTTTTCCCTACAACCTCTCCAGCATAAGTTGTCGTCAGTGTTTTTGTTTTGGCTATCCAGGGTTTTTTGCTTTTCCATATGAAGTTGAGTACCATTCTTTCAAGGTCTTTGAAGAATTTTGCTAGGATTTTGATGGGCATTGCGTTGAATCTGTAGGTTGCTTTTGGTAAGATTGCCATTTTTACTATGTTAATTCTACCTACCCAAGAGCATGGGAGATCTTTCCACTTTCTGGTGTCTTTTTCAATTTCTTTCTTCAAAGATTTAAAGTTCTTGTCATACAAGTCTTCCACTTGTTTGGTTAGAGTTACTCTGAGATATTTTATGCTATTTGTAGCTATTGTAAGGGTGTTGATTATCTGATTTCTTCCCCAGCCCTTTTATCATCTGTGTACAGAAGGGCTACTGATTTTTTTTTTTTACTTAATCTTGTATCCTGCTACATTGCTGAAAGTGTTTATGAGTTGTAGAAATTCCTTGGTAGAATATTTGGGATCACTTATGTAAACTATCATATCATCAGCAAATAGTGAGAGGTTGACTTCTTTTCCAATTTGTATCCCCCTAATCTCCCTTCGGTGTCTTATTTCTCTAGCTAGGACCTCAACAACTCTATTGAATAGATATAGAGAGAGTGGACAACCTTGTCTTGTTCCTAAATGCCTCTCAATCGAAGAATGGATAAGGAAAATGTGGTACATTTACGCAATGGAGTACTACAAAGCAGAAAAAATAATGACAGCTTGAATTTTGAAGGAAAATGGATGGAGCTAGAAAACATTATTTTGAGCGAGGTAACCCAGACACAGAAAGACAATTATCAGATGTACTCACTCATAGGTGGTTTTTAAACATAAAACAAGGAAGGCCAGCCTACAAACCACAATCCCAGAGAACCTAGACAACAATGTGGACCCTAAGAGAGACTTACATAGATATAATCTACATGGGAAGTAGAAAGTAGAAAAGACAAGATCTCCTGCATAAATTGGGAGCATGGGGACCTTGGGGGAGAATTGAAGGGGGGAGGCAGGGAGGGGAGCAGAGAAAAATGTAGAGCTCAATAAATATCAATAAAAATGTATAAAAACAAGTAGTCCTCATATATACCAATGATATATGGGCTGAGAAAGAAATTAGGGAAACAATACCCTTCACAATAGCCACAAATAATATAAAATATCTCAGTGTAACTCTAACCAATCAAGTAAAAGTCCTGTATCGCAAGGACTTCAAGTTTTTGAAGATAAAAATTGAAGAAGATATCAGAAGTTGGAAAGATCTCCACTGCTTATTGATTGGTAGGCTTAACATAGTAAAAAATGGCCATCTTACCAAACACAATCTATAGATTTAGTGCAATTCCCCTCAAAATTCCAACACAATTCTTTACAGATCTTGAAAGAACAATAGTCAACTTCATATGGAAAAACAAAAAAGGCAGATAGCTAAAACAATGCTGTACAGTAAAAAGAACTTAGATTTCAAGCTCTGCTACAGAGCAATCCTAATAAAAACCACCTGGCGTTGGCACAAAAACAGACAGATGGATCAATGAAACCAAATTGAAGACCTGGACAAAAATCCACAAACCTATGGATATAGGTTTATATGGATATATATATATATATATATATATATATATATATATATATATATATATATATATATATCCAGAAATATACAATGGAAAAAAGACAGCAAATTCAACAAATGTTGCTGATCTAACTGGATGCTGGTATGTAGAAGAGTGCACATACTGTATCTATCATCCTGCAGAAAACTCAAGTCTAAGTGCATCAAAGAGCTCCCCATAAAACCAGATATGTGTGGTGGATATTTTTTCCTTTGAGGCAGAATCTTATATGTCCCAATATGGGCTTAAACTTACTATGTAGCCATGGATAAATCTGAATTACTGATCTTGCCTCTACCTCCTAAGTACTGGTATTATAAGTATGTGATATTATGCCTGGCTTATATAGTACTGGGACTAGAATCCAAGTCTTCGTGAATGCTGGACAAACACTCTACTAAGTTACATTCCTAATCTTGTTTTGAAATATATTTCAATGGACTCCAAAGTCAGCAAACCAGAGTTGAGAGTATAGCCGAATAATAGAATGGTTTTCTAGCATTCAAGACTATCTGTGTTACATCTCAAGCACTGCAGAAGAAAAAATAAATCCAGTAAACTTTTGTATTTTACATATTGTTTCAGTTTCAAGTATTCTATATCAAAGCTTTTCCATACTTAAATATGATATTTTATAGGTGAAATAATTATTTTTGGTAACAAAATTGCATAGTGCAGGACATTTTTTGGAACATTTATTTGAAAATGTTCTCTTCATATAAATCACTTTGAGAAATTAGTTACTTTAGCATACTTTGCTAGATGTATGGTTTGAAAAGATACATTGGTACACTAATTTTAAGTTGGCTAAGTAGCCAACTACTGGCAGCTACTTGTCATAATTTTAAACTTCTGGTCTTTGCCAAAAAGATAGAACATTAATATTAAAAAGAAAAATATTAAAGTCATCTTTAGGTTAAGTTTTTTTTCAGTACTTTCCTACAAGATAACCAGAGTATTTTTATAGCTAAACAGTGCAATATTATCTATCAGGTTTAAAGATGTTCTGCTGTTTAATGATCTTTTCATATTAAATAATATTTGATGGTATTCTGTAACACATAAATCACAATAAATAAAACATATCAAATCTGAATATAATTATAATGGTCCTATATTTTGATTTCCCATCTTTTTCTTCAAGATGTCATATGTATTGATTATAACCATTTAACACATGAATAGCCATACCAGTGTCAACATTTACAAAAATGTTAATGATGATTAATCCTTTTCTTTTAGGTTTCCTATATTACCTATACAATTATGTCACTTATAAAAATATCATAGACTTATATCCACCAGCGGTAAACACTGGGCTGACTGGTGGGCAAGGTGATTTTCAGTCTTAAATGAAAGTTTGGGGGCTTACATATTTAGATAGAGTTGATAAGCTATACCTATTAGCTTAAGTCAACTAAGAAACTTCTCATCCCCCAAATGGGCTTTGGGAGATTGCATAACTATGGGTCTATGTCTCACATGACTTAAAGGTAGAATTTAAACTGCTCTTTTAGTTCAAGAATACCTGAGTTGAAAACTTAGCAAAGGACTGGAGATTATGGCAGTGATAGCCTTCAAGGAGCAACTGTAAAACTGCTCTATATAGGTATGAATGCCCTCTTCCTAAGCACAAAGTTCTCCAACAGATAAGGTAGCCCTGAACATGAGCTGACAACTTTTGGGTGTGTTTTCTGACTGCCACTTTTGTGGCATAGTTACTCTTTATACTTCTCTATCCTACTTTGTTCTCCAGCAGACAGGCCTTTATTACATCACCTAGGCTTCATGACATCTTGACTTCAATCAATGAAGGCAGCTGTAGGAAAACAAAGAGTAAAGAAGAAAAGGCATGGTATTTGCATCCCTTCCTATGTCCACGCTTGTCCACTAGGAAGTGGTGTCTGTTCTTTCTATGAAGGCAGTCATCTCCTGGAGCTCCAGGTGTAGTTGCTAGCCTCTTTGGTTATGCAGACTAAGGGAGAGCAACAGGCAGTTCACAGTTCATCATTGTTGCCTGCATCTTTATAAATTGTCCTCTTCAGAAACTCTGCATGATTGCTGTATTTGATGTACCACCTATTTCCTGCAAGGAATGTGTCTGATGTATTATTGGCAATTTTGCTTATTGTGCAGTGCTGCGGATTGTATGCAGGTCTCATCATCATCATAAAGTGCTATACTATTGGGCTAAAACACAGTACTATTAATGACAACTTAACAAGTTAATATTCTAGTGATAATAATTGTGAAGCAAATCCACTCTCTGTTAAGATTCCATAAGCCCAAGAAATAAGGTACTAAGAACCCAAATAACATCAAATCATAATACTATTTACTGGGGATTATATAATGTGTACTTAGCATAATTAAAGACAAAGATGTAATCAGTCAGAACAAGGATGAGATATTATAAAAGCATGAATCTTTTAGAAGCAGTGCATAGAAGTTTTACAAGCTAAAAATAAATATACCCTTACTGAAGTTAAAATCCCAGATAAATAAACAATAAACTATAATCAAACAGAAGTAACATAGTAAAAATATTAGATCTAAAGCTAGTGCTCATATTGAAACCTGGCAAAATAAAGAGAAAGAAAATATAGGCATTAAGAGATTGACAAAGTGGCAGTATTTTCAGAATAATGGCTGAGAAATTTTCATAATGATTTAAGGACATGATTCCTCAGAATAAAAAAGCTATAATAGCCTAAACAGGAAAACCAAATATATACTCACATTCAAACATAACTAGAAACTCTTCAAGCAAAGTAACAAAATTAGACTGGTGAATACCCCACCTATCATTATAGAACCTTCATCCAGTAACTGATGGAACCATATGCCGAGAGCAACAACCAAGCATCAGAGTGAGCTCAGGGAATCCAGTTGAAAAGACAGAGGAGGGAATATATGAGCAAGGGAGGTCAAGATTAATATGGAGAAATCTACAGAGACAGCTGAACCAAGCTCGTGGAAACTCATGAACTCTAGATCAACAGCTATGGAGCATCCATGTGACCGAACTAGGCCTTCCACATGTCTGAGACAGTGCCAAAGCTTGGACTATCTGAGAGGTCCCTGACAATAGTACCAGAATCTATCCCAGGTGCATGAGCTAGCTTGTTGGAGCCCATTCCCTTCGGTGGGATGCCATGCTTAGCCTTAGTGCAGGGGAGAGGGGCTTGGCCCTGCCCCAACTTAATGTGCCAGACTTTGTTCACTCCCCATGGGAGCCCTTACTCATTGGGAGGAGTGCATGGGAGGTGAACTGGAGGGGGCAAAGGGGAAAGGATGTAGGGTGGGAGGGAAAATTGTGGTTGGAATGTAAAATGAAATAAAAAAAAATAAATAAAAAAGTATCTTAAAAACAACTAAAAAAGAAAATAAATTATTCACAATGCCAACAATAATAAGACAGAGTTGGATTCTCAGCATCAATGAATAATATAGACAAATAAAATTGGAATAATAACAAATAATGAAAGAATTGTCACCAAGTTAAAATACAATTTAAAAGTCGGGGCAATGAGTTGGTTTTCTTGACTCTGGGTAATATTTGTGCAATAGTTGATAAAGATGTAAATAAACACATTGACTGGATAACTTCATTTCTAAAAGCTTTTACAGTATTCACAGGAAGACAAGAACATGGTAAGTTATTGTAACGTTGACGATAATCTAATTGTTTCTTGGTAGCATAATGAATATGGAATTCAGAAAAATATAAAAACTGAAAAGGTATGATTTAGGTTTGCTTATATAGACATGGATAAGCCTCAAAAACAAAATTTTGAATAGAAGGAACAAAATGCCTGATATATATTACTGTATCACCTCTATTAAAAGTAAATAAAAAACACTAATTTGTTTATGGATTAAGACTTAATATGTTTAAAATGAAATTATAGGGAGCAAAGAACTTCAGTAAGAAGGTAGAGGAATGAACTGGTTACATATATATCAGTAATACTTTAGGGAAAAAAGCCAGATATTTTAATGAGTTTGAGCTTGGTGTGGATACACACACACACACACACACACACACACACACACACACACATCTCTGTAGTTTAACTGTATTTTTAGAGATATTTTGTGCCTCAAGACAAAATCAGGGTAGTTTGTTTTCCACCAAAATATTTTCCCTGGAAAATGTATTCATATTATCTTCTTTACAACTGAATCGGAGGATTAGGAGACCAACCAAATGAATTTCTAAACAGTCTTCCCATGCATAAATTTTATATTCCTTACATTAGTATTCAAGGCTATGTTTTAGACTTGTTTTCTCCTCTCTGGGCAGAAATGATTAGCTTTGAATTTGAGGATGAACATATGACAAAGGATGTTCCCTGTGGGACTATGCCACCTGCTTGCTGCATAACTTGTTAAGAAGCACAAAGGAGGCTGTGGAGTTCACATGTTTCTACTTGTCTCCTGAGACTCTGTCATTATTTATTCTGGCTTCTGTGTTTCCAGCTCTTTCCTGGGAAAGCACTGGCTGATCACACTGATTTTAAGACAGGAAATAAAGGAGAAAACCCACCTGCAGGCAAAGGAAATGTAGGAGTCTTTATGAACTCCTTTGTGTTCATAAAAGTTAGAAATGTTAATTGATCCAAGCTCATTGCATTTCTGT
Organism: Ondatra zibethicus; assembly: GCA_004026605.1. Lineage (NCBI taxonomy): Eukaryota > Metazoa > Chordata > Mammalia > Rodentia > Cricetidae > Ondatra > Ondatra zibethicus. The sequence continues at coordinate 14,047 of PVIU01013301.1, read as the reverse complement.
AACATTTCAACAGTGAGGGGCTGTTTGGTGCACACATTGGCTGTTTAGAACTGAAGTGAAGACTGGGTTATAGTCTAAGTCCCAAAGAGAACACTGGCAGTTGTTCTGGAAGGCTGTTAAAATTCAAAAATAAGACTGAATAAAGGCATTGTTTATTGAACGAGAATTTTGAACACCCTTTTCATAATCTCATGATACATCATAAGGCATTTGTTTAAGTGAACTGAAACTATTCATCTTTGGGTATGGCTGGGAAAAGTTTAAAACCAGGTAGTCTAAACGAAAAATCACCGCCAACAGATTTACTTGGAGAAGACACTGTATATACAGTGGCAAAAAGGAAGAAATGGTTGAACAATAAAGAAAAGGCTATATATGGGCCCTGCATCCTGTACTTTTAAATATAGCTGGAGGAAAAGGACATGGGTGTAGTTATTGCAAGCTTGTTGCTGCTGCCTGTTGTGCGGTCTCTGTTTTCTGGGGGGTAGGGAGTGAGAAGATGTGGAAGCAATGACACAGTCTCCGAGAAATTCCAATACAGAAGCATATTATAAAAAGATCAGGGGTTTTTATGGGGTTAGGGAAATTAAGCTGCCACAGGAACATTTTTGGTTGGTCTTTTTTAAATCGGCAGTTGCTATTGGCTAGGTGTTCACATCATTCGTTACCATGCTTTTGGTTCACTGACAGGTTGCTTTGGCCAATTTTGCTTATTCATTGTGAGTTTGCATGTGTTTGTTTGTGCTTGCCCTATTGCCATGCCTCATCTCACCTTTTTTATTTTATTTTTATTGGGTGACCTAGTAGGAGTTATGGATTTTTATAACCCCACCTCAGGGAATTCCCCCCCCCCCACTATTTTGGACTGTGCCTGTCTTAGGCTGGCCTGCTAGACATGCTCTTACCTGTCTTTGACTACTAATCCTTAAGGATTGGGTCCCTGGAAGGTCCCAAGAAGTCAGAAGCAAGGGAAGACTTTTAGGAGAACTAGGGCTTTAAATGACCTCCTATATTTGTGTTAGCCATGGACCACTTCCCTTGGAGTTTTTGGTCCAGCACACTCCATAGCCATTAACACTGGAGTGTTGCCTCGTTCACCCACTGTTGTCAGGATCTTAGCTGTAGGAGACACTTAAGCAGAAATATTAGAGCTACTACCACCCCTCACATAAGGCACCATGCAACATGTTTAGAGGGATCTAACAGGGATTATTTGTGATCCCATGCTTGGCCAAAGAATGTGGTAGACAAATCCAATGCCTTGACTCATGTCAAGTTAAGTTGCATAGGTTCTGATTAAATGTTTACATCTATGGTCATACCACCCTGAACTTGCCCTACCTTGCCTGATTAAATGTTTACAGATGCACAAGAGTAAACCAGGTAAAAGCATGTGCAAATTTTGAGGGGGCAAATGAAATTGCTGATAGAGGAGCCTAGCCTGTTTCAGCAAAGGCAAGGATGCTGTCATAGTTGTAATTAGGTGGTCTACTCTGTTGTTGACTTTGCTAGCATTCCTGGCATCCCCGTATGAGATCTCATATGAGATATGTGTCAGGGGTGTCCTCTGGACTGTAGTAAGTCTTGAATAGTTTGCAAGGTTTTGGAGATGGAATCCTTTTGGGACTTTAATTTTGCAAAAGATAGTACTTTGCATGATTGTGTGGTATAGCAGCTATCTGAGAAAATATTTATGGGTTCTGATTGGGTCATTTCTAATACCTTAAGGACCACTGATAACTCCACTAGTTGTACTGCTCCAGGATTTGGTTGAGTATAGGCCCTTTCCCTATGATTAACTCCTATTATTATTAACCCAAAATTAGTTTTATTAGCATCTGTAAAGGTTATAGCCTGGGGGATGGCATTTTTTGATGGTGTGGCATAATTTCTTATCTTTAATTTTAAAAGGGTGAGAGCAGAAATTCATCTGTCCTGCGGGAAATGATTATCCAGTGTGCCTATACTTGACCTTTCAATCACATTAAAACAGACTTCCTCTCTAAGTGGTTTGTTGTTATTCCTGGCTTTGCTTATGACAATGTCTCTGCAGTCTATATCTATAACTGTAATTTCTGGGTCAGACAGTACGCCAAGTACCACTAGCAGCTGCTGACTGCCCTGAAGGGCAACAAATGGCGTATTTTTATAGGCTGTCCTGGAAAGCTGGTTGAGCACATAGAGCATGAGCAACAGAAACTCCCTGCTGCCCACCTTGGCTCTGGAAGAGGACCTAAAGGTATTCCACAATGCTCTCAAACTAGCTCACAGAGACACCAAAGTCTCTATTAAGGTTAGTTCTACTGCTGTTCAAGTAACCTCAGCAGAGAGAACAAAAGTATTGGGGCAATCCGTCCTTTTAAATGACATCTATTATGCTTCTGAAATCGAAGTGATCTGCCTAGTGGATGAGAACCAGTTTACTTTGACCTTTGCAAACCAAGACACACCACTTACCTTCATGTGCCAGGAGTGTGAAGCCATTGTCCAGCCTATCATTCATATCAGGATCCGCTGGGAGCTTCTACAGTCTTGTGCCCAGTGATAGACCTTTTGGCATTTAGGGAATTAGGTCTTTGAATGAGCACTGGGACAATCCCTTTGTAAGTAGCCAGACTGTCCACAACCCCAGCAAGTATGGTCTAGTGGGGTGGAATTATCATCCTTGTCAAGTTTGGTGTTGACCAAAGTGTTGATGAAGGTCATAAGGGTAGAAATGGGCCTATTCTCTGTGTTAATATCACAGGTAGCCAAGACCCCTTATGAATATTCTCATTTCTACAGGTGCAATGGCATTACAGGTAATGGCGTTGAGCCCCTCCCAGGTTAGCTGTTTAATAAGGATATCCTTAGTAGGGCCAGATGAACATGCTTTTTTGCAGCCTGGACAAGATTGCAGAAATAGCCTACATTGTCCTGGGGTATACAAAGTTTGAAGGCCTTGAAGGTTAGGTTGGACACTTGTTGAAAATAACAGTCATGGATTGCAATACAGGATCAATGTATTGTCCACGTCCAGTAAGCATGTTGAGGGCAATATTAAGTCCAAATTGCATATTGACATGGGCTTGGGTCTCTGCTGCATCATCATAAGCAGAGCACCATTGGAGAAAAACTGAGGGGTCTAGGACTGCCTTCAACATGGAGTATCAATTATAATGGGTTTGAAGCTGCATGGCCAATTGTCTGAGTACTTGCACAAAATAAGGAGAATCAGGGTAGCGTCTGTCGCTCTCGCACCCTTCTGCATGTCTCTGAGCCTGCTCCTGGCCCTGTCGCCACTGGAAGGGCACATAGTTGACAAGGACAACATCACTGGAGCCTCCAGACTCCACAGGGATGGGATGCACCCGGAAGTGCTCAAACATACTGAAAGTGGACTAGAACCACAGATATTGGACCCGACACTGACTCTCCTCATTGAGTGACAAACACAGGTGCTTGGCTTTGCCCTGGAAGTTGAAAGTGAGGATATATTCACCATGTCTTGTCTCACTGTGATGTACTAGGAAGACACCATGGGAGCTAGTGACTCCTTCCAGCACTAACTGGGCAGCCTTGAGTTGAGAGAGCATGCCGTGGAACCAAGAATATTCTGAGTGGGCCTGATCCTCCTCAGTGCCCTCTGACCTCCCTGGAACAGGAATGACCCCGTGGTTGCTTCTGGAGTATCCAGGGGACGATCTGTCAGAGGGTTCTTTAATGGTTCTACCTCCTGGGTGGTCATCTCTTATGTGGAGGTACCTGGATGAACCAAGTCATGATGGAGAATAACATCATGATGGAGGGGGATAAACTGTCCTTCCTGGGGCCCCTCCTCAATGGGAATGCGAGAGAGGAATTTCCAGAGAAAGCAGTTCCATTGAGTCAAAGTAGGAGTAATGGAGAAGGAACTAGGGGAGAAAGATGCTCCAAACAACATCCTCCTCCTCCTCCTCCTTCACTTTGGAGCAATAAGTGACACTTCTGCCACTGAGGCTGCCCTCCTACCCCTGAGGTCAGCCCAGCCACCCCTCCTCCACGACCCACTCCTGATGAGTCAGCAGCATCTCTTCAGCCCCCATAAAACTGAGCAGTTCTTCTCTCTGTACCACTCCTGTTCTGTCTTTCAAGGTTCTGCCTCCATGACTCAGTCTCAGCTCTCAAAGCTGTGAGAGTCCATCTCTCCCCAGGGGATATGCCATCACTAGCCAATCTCCGAACAACTGTCCCAGTACCATGAAAGGAGTTAGAGTTGCTGTTTCCACCTAGGACTGGAGAGCCTGATGTAGTCTCTAGAGGCCCAGCTAGGGAGGAAGTGTCAACGGCCCCTCACCACTGCAGGATGCCTCGTATATAACCTCTGACTGAACAACCCATTAAACAAAAGGAAAAATGTTTCTTGAGCCTTGGCTTTGAGGACATCATAGAGGAGGAAGAGACTGAGGAAGGAAGTGGACCAGCTAAGTCCTCAGAAAATAGAGATGGGACAAATAGAGCCAGGGGCCCACCCACCCTGCACCTGTCAAGAGACAAGTCACATGGTGGTACAATCTCCACACCAGAGCTCAATGGGGCCAAGACAGGGGAGAGTGAGTTCAAGGCCCAGGCTACCTCAGAAAAGGGGTAGTGGCAGCACTGGCAGAGAAAGGAAGGCCCCATCGACCAGGGAAGGGGCACCATTCATGATGGGCCCCAGGAGGAGCCTGTGAGGAGGGACAGCAAAGAAGAAAGTGTCCAGAAGACATGGGGTAGGTGGGAACAACTGCATCTCAGTCACAGTGCTCAGCTTCCAAGGTCAAGCTAGTGGAAGTAGCCACCATCTGAGGAGAATGTTCCAATAAAGAAGGAAAAGGAATTCAACCACAGTTGAACAGTCAAAGTCTTTCTGTGACTTAAGAGACCAACCACTACCCTGATGGCTCTTAACTGGTGGTCACGTAACCGGATTAGATGAGAAGAGAGACTAAGAGAGGAAGTCCAACAGTCCAAACTCCAAAGAGTGCTCGGGACTCCCCGAAAAGCAAGATAGCCTTCAGATAATCCTGGAGAGTGGCCCCAGGCAAAAGTCATCAGTTGCTCTCAGGCTTCGAGGGAGTTCACATGAGGACAAGGATGGAAGGGAAAGTAGTGTTCACTGACTGAGAGTGCTGCTTTATTGAGGGACTTCCACCGTTTGTTAGGCCATGGCCATATGTTCACACAGTGTCTTCAGGAGAAAAGGATCTGTCAGAGGGTTCTTTAATGGTTCTACCTCCTGGGTGGTCATCTCTTATGTGGAGGTACCTGGATGAACCAAGTCATGATGGAGAATTCCTAACCAGGAAGACAAACGGGAAAGAAGAGAAAATGTAGGGATAGGAAAGAAAGCTCCAACTCACCAAGGGCTAAGAAAACAAAAACAAAGGTCAACTCACCAAAAACAGCTGAAGGGGCAAACTCAAGATGCTGGCAGAGAGTTGAGATGGGGACAGCAGCCGGGGCAGCAAGCAAGCAAGAAAAATGCCTAGAAGAGTATAAGGAGGAAAGCAAGAAAAAGGAAAAGATCCATCCACGTTGGGCTCCAATTGTAGTTGTTACAGACTTGTTTTTTTGTTTTGTTTTGTTTTTGTTATTTGGTTTTTTTTTTTTTTTTGTTTTCGAGGCAGGGTTTTACTATAGCTTTGGAGCCTGTTCTGGAACTAGCTCTTGTAGACAAGGCTGGCCCCGATCTCACTGAGATCTGCCCACCTCTGCCTCCCAAGTGCTGGGATTAAAGGCATGTGCCATCACTGCCCAGTGCAGGCTTGCTGCTGCTGCCTGTTGTACAATCCCTGTTTTTTGGGGGAGGGGTAGCAGGGGGTGAGAAGACATGGAGGCAACGACACAGACTCTGAGAGATTCCAATACAGAAGCTCTTTATTGTAAAAAAAGGTCGGGGGCTTTTATGGGGCTAGGGAAATTAAGCTGCCACAGGAACATTTTTGACTGTTCCTTTTGAAACTGGCAGTTGATGCTGGCATGTTGTGATTGGCTAGGAATGTATATCATTAGTTACCATGCTTTTGGTCTGCTGACAGGTTGTTTTGGCCAGTTTTGCTTATTCATTGTGAGATTGCATGCACTTGCTTATGCTTGCAATATTGCCCTGACTCAGGTATGTAAGACAGAACAGCTGAAAACTCTGAGGTTCACATGTGTGTATGCTTTCATCTCTGACTTATGAACAAACCTTTTCAGAATAGTATACATGAAGCGTGTATATTATGTGCCAGACATTCAGTAGGCATGTCAGATATGAAATCGCGTCATCAAAGACCTTTGCCTTGGTCTAGAGTTTCAGTCAGAACACTTACATGGATCATCCTAATATAACAGGAAATGTACTACAAGATGGGACCATTGGAACATAGAAAAAGGATGCAGGGTGGATGGACTCTTGATATATAAGACCGTTATCCAGGGAGAGAAGTGGTTGGTGGAAGACCATTCTAAACACAATTCAAAACATGATCTACAGTTTCCAAAGAGGGAAACGTTTGAGAGTTTGAAGGGAAATCGGGCTTTCTCCCTTTCACCTAATTCTTATTAGTGGCTCTTGAGATGAGGGATAGAATGTTCTGAAACACTTTTGTAAAACATTTGCACTTTCATGCATATTTTACTTTCTACTCCTTACTTCTGGAACCACAAACAAAGAGTGAAGAGGATGACATGAGATGAAGGCAAGCAATTAGTTTGTTTGTTGCTCTTTGGTGTTCAGCTTGCTTTCTGGCATGGAGGCATGAATGAGTGAGCTGAAAGACACAGAAAATATAAAAGCTTTCCTTATGCACACAAACTTTTTCTTTTCTATGTATCATCTATATGTCTAGGTATGTATCTACCTATTATCTATCTCTCTATTATATACTCATAGATATCAAAAGTTTATTGAGATTAGTTGATAGTAATTAATAAGTATAAGGTCAAATGCCTTATTTACTTCAGTGCATGGAGGTGGTGTGGGTGTTCTATTTTCTGTTCCCCTTCTTAAAAACACTTAAAAGCTTCAAAATATTTAAAAGTAGAAGGTATTGAGTTTACAAACTCAGGTGAACAGAGAGAAAAATTTCTCCTTTATCATCAGTTTAAATGTGTTGGACTTCCCTATAGGAGTTTAAACTTGTTATATGTATTGACTTCCCTCAATGCCAAGTATTTATAACTGTTAAGTTTATTACTTTCAGGTTTCATCCCATGTCTCTGTGCCTGGGGCAAGGTGGAAAGCCCTACCAGGGTTCTGATGTTTTGCTCTCATCCATCTTAATAGAGATATTTTCCAATGACTTATCCACACTTCTAATCCCATGAGAGGAAAAGACTTTCTTTCTCACACAAAGGTGATTTCTTCAACATATTAATTATTAGTTATATTGACAATGATATATGTACCTGTCTGATCTCTCATTTCCACAGAGCAAAAGAAATTCACTTTGCACATCTCACCTTTTTCATCTTTAATATAAAGTATTAAGTCTCAAATTTTTATTTTTCTCTCTCTTCAAATAACACTTTCTGTTAGAAAAAAAGTTTACATACATTGGTGAAAGCGATCTCTGAGTTCCACACTCTAAAACATTGATGGTTGTGAGCTTCTCAAATCATTTTGTTTTCCCACTGATAATAAAAGTAGCTATCTCATAAAATATCATTTTAGCTTCAGATCTCCAAAAAGGCAAGTCTTAAAAGCAATGGTAAGAACTTAGCATAAACAGAAACAATTCATTTAAAAACAAAGATGTATGCATATGTATATTTCTTAAACATTGGTAATTTATGAACTCCATCTATAGTCTTCTGCTCTTAAAAGTAAAACACTCCTCAAAAAGAGGAGCCATGTCAGGAAAACTCTCAGATGCAGTAGCGTTAATATGAATTCATAAAACAAGCAAAGAAGTCTTTGTTTGCAAATATCAAGTCAGTCTAGTCGAGAGATGGAAGTCAATTGATAATTTTAACAGAAAGAATTTGGTATAAATTGTGCCTAGCACAGTCATTAAAGAAGCTTCCTCTGGCAGCTGATGGGATCAGATGCAGAGACCCATAGCCAGACATTAGGTGGACTTTTGGTGAATTGTGCCGAAGAGGGGGAGGAAGGATTGTAGGAGATGGAGGGGTTAAGAACACCAGGGAACTCAGCCCACAGAATCAATTAAGTAGAACTCATAGGGGGCTTACAGAGACTGATGCAACAGTCATGGAGTCTGCATGGGTCTGCACTAGGTTCTGCATACATACTGTGGTTGTTTAGCGTGGAGTTTTTGTGGGACGTCTAAAAGTTTAAGTGAGGGTGTCTTTGACTCTTTGATGCTCATGGAACCCTTTTCCTCCTACTGGGTTGCCTGGTCCAGCCTTGATATGAGGGTTTGTGCCTAGTCTTATTCCATCTTGTTTGGTTGATATCTCTGGGAGGCCTTCTCTTTTCTGAAGGGAAACAGAGGAGCAGTGGATCTGGGGGAGAGGTGAAAGGGACTGGAAGGACTAAAGGGAGGGGAGATGGGGTAACTGGGAGGAGTGGAGGGATTGGAGGCTGTGGTCTGGATGTATTGTATGAGACAATAATAAATAAAAAGAAAAAAAGAATTGCTAAATGCATCTAGAGCTGATTTTCAACCTGTGGGTTGTGACTTCCTTGGGATCACATATCAGCTATTTACATTATGATTCATAATAGTAGCAAAATTACAGTTATGAATTAGCAATGAAAATAATTTTATGGTTGGGAGTCACCACAACACAAGGAATTGTGTAAAAGGGTAGCAGCATTAGAAAGTTTGAGAATCATTTCTCTAAAGGGTCAAACAGAAATCCCTAAGATGTAATAGAGTTAGCACCTGCAGGACAGAGCTGCCACCCTTGGAAAAATAAAGGAAAAGGATTAAGTTATAATATGATGTGGGCCTATGACAGTGGTACTCTAAGCCTGGAAAAAGGCACCCTGTTTAATGAGTGCTGGTATTTGGGAGGGATGATGAAGTACAATGACACACAGATTGTATACATTGAAAAGTGAAAATTGAATTCAACTGCTCCGGTAGGAAGACCTGGCCACTGCTAGAATAAAAATGTGAGGCTGGGGTGAGGATGATAGGAACAATAATCTAACATAAAGGCCATAGGAAGCAAACATGAAACAGGAACAAACAAGTCCCCACAGACCTTTCTGGCCTTGCAGCCTGCTGCTGGTACTCCCTAATGACAGAGCCTCTCAGGAATCAGCTGGAGAAGTAGAAATGTGTTTGCAGCGTTCCTGGCCCAGCATCACAGAACTGAAAATAGAAAGGCAGTTGGAGCTGGGTGGCAGTAGTTTAATAATGGGCACTTAAGTTTGCAGAAGCAACTTCATCTACAATATGAGTTTGTTATGAAATTAAAGTCCTGCCTTACTCAAAATCCAGAAGCTGGCCATTCTAATGGCCATGCTAATTGACTCCACATTACCCCATGGTCCCCAATAATTTGTCTGAGACGAAATCCATATGCCTTACTAGTGACTGGTATAGAAATGAGTTTTTCATATTTTATCACAATGTAAGAGTTTTATATGCCCTCCAGCAAATTAATTAAATTGGTTCAGTGCCAGAATTTATAATATGCCACCGTCACTAGCATTAGGACTTCAATCCAAAGTCTTGACATGTAACGAATTTCAGTCCTTGGCATTTGCTTTATATCAATAGCAGAGTCAGAAGGGGAAAAAAAAACAAAAGCAAAAAAAAATTTTTGAAAATGTTTATAATCCACTTACTATATAAAATACAAAAACAAATGTTTAAAACTACAGACAAGTTCAGTTGCTTTTATTATTCAGGTGGCATTATGGGTTCCTAGCCAGTATGTTTAAACGAAAAGTAAATTAAATGTATGAATATCAGAAATTATCAGAATTTGAAGTTGATATCATCATTCACTCACAAAATCCAATTCAATCAATTCTAACCGTAATCAAATATTAGAGTTAGATAAGTAAACCAGATGTGATTAACATATACAAATAAATCATTTTTCTCCCACCCAGGCATAATTAGTTAGAAAATATAGTAATTAATAAGAACAGAATTTAAAGACATTTTCATAATACTGTTAGAAACTTTTAAATACTCTATAGAAATAAAGTAAGTTTTTAAAAAGGGATTTATTTATATTATTTTTAAAACATATATATATATGTATAGTGTCTGTGTATAGATCTGTGGACAGAGTGCAGGTATTCACAGAGGCCAGAAGAAGGTATATGATCCTCTGGATCTGGAGTTACAGGCATGTTGCCCAATGTGGGTGCTGGGAACTAAACCTGGGTCCTCTGGTAAAGCAGGAGTGCTCTTAACTGCTGAACCATTTCTGAATCCCATGAAGTAAGTTTTCTAGAACTTGCAGTATTCTCTGGAATCTCTGAAAATTCTTCAATTTTTTCCTTCAATTCTATCTTCATTTGCAAATATGAATGGATTCTGAATTAGCTACAGCATGGAGTAGTAAATATATGCCACGAGCCAAATCCAAGATACTATTGGTTTTGTAACTGAGGTTTCAGTGGACCCCAGCCACTCTCACTTATTTATAAATGTATATTAATATGTGGCTACATTTGTACTAGGGTGTCAGAGTTGAGTAACTGCAACAGAGACTGTGGCTCACACAATGGAAATTACTTATTATATCATCTTGACAGAAATGTGTTTGTTGACTACTGATCTGTACCATCACATTATTAGTAAGCTCAACCTGTTTGCGTTCATGTCTCTAATTAGACTGGTGCCTTATATGACTATATCTGACTTTCAACATTGCTGACTGATAACACACTGTTATGTCTAGTTTAGAATAAACTTACCTCAAAGTGGGACTCATTGTTAACCCATATTTCATTCTTCAATGGCCTGAACAAGATGTATGTCTTGCACACCTAATTTCCACTTATAACACATTAATAGAAAAGACTTTTTTGGCAAGTCATTTAGTAAGCCAGAAGTGGTTTGGTATAATTAAACTAAATTATCACAGTCACCGGACATTTACAGAAGTCTTTAGTTAAAAATTGAAATGTTTTGCCCAGTTATCTCCCAGTGTGTGTTTATAAAATAGGTTGGATCGTGTAGCTATTGGATAATCCCTGGGGGATACTTGTATCACTGGATGCTTTTCTCTAGCATAAGCAGAGAATACTCATGTGAATATTTTATTTTCTGTACTTTCATGCAGGCATTACTTATTAATTATGTTTAAAGTACAATGTTTGGGTTTTCATGAATTAGCTAGGTTAAAATGGCAAAGAACTGAAAAGTACAGGCATGATTGTTGTGATAAAGGTGAATTAACATTGATGATAAAGATAAAGATTCTAGGCATGGCCCACACTCAAAATAAAATGAAATGTGCAGGAAAATAAGATCACATTGATCAGTAGTTTACCATTAACACCTCAGTTCACCTCTGTACAATCAAACATATGCTCTAGTAGTGGTCCATTATGTGTTTACTTAATGCTGTTCAACTGTGCTTTTACAGTCGTTTGAATCAAATTTGTAAGCTTATTCTGCTTTTCTGATTATAGAAAGCCATATGCATAAATAAGAAGGTTATTTTTGTTTTAATGTTATTTAAATGTGTTCAAATATAAAACCAAGTGCAATTCCTTTACTGGTTGGATATTAACTCCATAACAAAACATTCAAGTTGAAAAGAACAAGTTAATGAAAGTAAAGATGCCATTGCCATGTTCTCACTATCAAAACAAAAGAATGGGCATGAAGATCATGAAAGTGGAAAAAACTCACACTTCCATGCCTTCTTGTGAAAGCAAAGCTTGTATCACTTGTACAAGCAGCATATACTAAAAGGAATGAAAATGAAAGTGATGATGGTAACACCTTATATTTTATTATTTTTTTAATTATCACACTTTCCTGCTTATAAAACTAAGACTCACCCAGAGTTGCTTAATGCAGCAAATAAAAATACAGGATGCCCTGTAAAATTTGAATTTCATATGAATAGGATTTTTTTTTAGTATAAGTTTACCCCAAGAGATATTTAGAAGCTACTTGCAATGAATTATTCACCTTTCAGCTTCAACTGGGCATTCTGTATAGACCTGGAAACCTTGTTCAAGAAAAATACTGAATTATTAAGACAAGTGCATAAATGAAAGGCATGTGCATCTCAACCCTCAAAAACAATCACTATCAGGGCATAGCTTGTGCTTCAAGGACAAATGTGACTGCCTAGATGCACAAAGCCTTGGACTCCATCCCCAGCATGGGATTATCAATGTCGGCAGGGTTTCTTTTTGTGGTGTGGGGACAGATTCAATGACCTTATACATATTAGGCAGGGACTCCTTTATTCAGTTATGCCCTGGGATATGCATCCTGAGCTGTTCAAGTAATAATCTCTTACATTAGGTACTCTCTCCATTGCCAGGCAACATTTGCAACAGACTATACTGTTAATTAACAAAAATTAAAAAATGAAATGTGAGGAGATGTGGAAACTGTCAAAATGATATTGGGTTAAGTTTGCTAGTCTTCAATTGAGATTTCATATTAGGAACAGTTGACTTCATGTTAGAATTTTTGGATTGGACTAAAACATTAATAGCTATGAATTACAGAAAAGTATAAAAGAAAAGGAATTTATTCATGGACTGAATGTACTTTACCATCTGCTTTTGTCAACAAGAGTTTTATTGGAATACTCATATCTATTACAGGTTTGGAGTACATGAACTTTTTTTCTATAACAGTAGAAACAAATGCCTTCCACAGAGACCATATATAGCTCAAAGCTTGAAATATTTATTATCTGGACTTACATGAGTTAAATGGTATCCCATTAAAAGAAGATATATCTATGTGCTGACATCCAGAACCCACTAATGTGAAATTATTTGTTAAAGAATTCTTTGAAGATATAATTTAAATCAAGCATCTCAAGAAGAAATCATCCTGGATTATCAAGGTGCGCCCTAAATTCAAAGATAAGTGTCCTATTAGGAATAGAACAGGAGTGCCCCCACGCACATAGGAGGAAGAGAACAGGAGTGCCCCCACGCACATAGGAGGCCATGGAAAGGTGAAAGCAGACATGAGAATGATGTGGCCACAAGTCAGGCACCAACAGAAGGTAAAAAAGGAAGGGTGCGAATTCTCTATTCAGATCCTTACCTCATTTTTTAATTGGGGTATTTAGAATTTTAATGTCTAGTTTCTTGAGTTCTTTGTATATTTTGGAGATCAGACCTTTGTCCGATGTGGGGTTGGTGAAGATCTTCTCCCATTCAGTAGGATGCCTTTTTGTCTTAATGACAGCGTCCTTTGCTTTACAGAAGCTTCTCAGTTTCAGGAGGTCCCATTTGTTCATTGTTGCTCTTATTGTCTGTGCCATTGGGGTTTTACAAAGGAAGTGGTCTCCGGTGCCCACGTATTGCAGGCTACTCCCCACTTTCTCTTCTATCAGGTTCAGTGTGGTAGGATTTATGTTGAGGTCTTTAATCCATTTGTACTTGAGTTTTGTGCATGGTGATAGATAAGAGTCTAATTTCATTCTCCTACAGGTTGACATCCAGTTATGCCAGCACCATTTGTTAAAAATGCTTTCATTCTTCCATTGTATAATTTTAGCCTCTTTGTCAAATATGAGGTGTTCATAGGTTTGTGGATTCATATCCAGGTCTTCAATTCGATTCCATTGGTCAACATCTCTGTTTTTATGCCAATACCAAGCTGTTTTCATTACTGTAGCTCTGTAATAGAGTTTGAAGTCAGGGATGGTAATGCCTCTGGAAGTTCCTTTATTGTATAGGATTGTTTTGGCTATCCTGTGTTTTTTTTCTTTTTCCATATAAAGTTAGTTATTGTTCTCTCAAGTTCTGTGAAGAATTTTGTTGGGATTTTGATGGGGATTGCATTGAATCTGTAGATTGCCTTTGGTAGAATTGCCATTTTTACTATATTGATCCTACCAATCCAGGAGCATGGGAGATCCTTCCATTTTCTGGTATCCTCTTCAATTTCTTTCTTCAAGGTCTTAAAGTTCTTGTCAAATA